>UELU01140087.1:20055-58265 GCA_900490025.1 Megastigmus dorsalis | reverse complement strand
CCCACTGTAAAAGAAGCCATAAATTCGTATTAATCAACGCATAAAAATTCATGCGCGATCCTAAAACCCACAAACGATCGGAGCTCCGATAGTCCCTATATAAGACCTGTTTCTCCGTACACAGAACAAAAAAGAAGGAGCACACCGAAGGACTAATAACAGTCAGCCGATAAAAAATCGACTCACGTGCATGTACACAGTAGACAGGGGCAGCAGCTACAGCAGCAGCAGCAGCAGCAGCGATGCAAAAAAAGACAGAAGACGTAAAGGTGCAACCGATCGTCTAGCGGCTCGGTTGTTTTCTCCGCCACGGTGAATAATTACAGCCGATAAGTCATAGAACTCTCTTACCTCTTTGCAACTCGCGCCTGTTTTCGGTAGGTGGGCGCATCGCAGAAAGAAGGCTTAGAAAGTTGAAGAGAGCAGATCGCGTGCCGTTGGCCCATCACACCCCGCGGACTTAGCAGAGTTTGGCCCTGACTTAGGGAGAGGATATAACGCGGAACCTTTCTCTCCTCTTCTTTTGCTGCTGTTGCTGGACTTTCCGTTGATGTTCCTCTCCCCTACCATTGCCACTAGGTATTTGGGGTAATTTTGACTGCTAGCCTGATCGGGAGAGTTGGCGAATGTACTTTTTGTATTTACGTATAGTTGCGTGGAATAATAATTTCTAATTTTCTTGAATAAGAGCGATAGTCATTAAATTCGTTAACATACTATATTTCATAATTAATCAAACTGATTTAATTTTCCAAGAGGGCTCAAAGTTATAGCTTTTTTTCTTATCCTAAATATTTCTATACTTTAATATGACCTACAATTCCAGCTTGCATTCACAATCGAGCTGTACCCAAAAAAAAACTCTCTAAAATCTGCTACTTCATATTTTTAGAGACAAAAAAGGAAGAACCGGATCTTGGCCGAGTCACCAAAGCGTCAACGTTCATCTTCTCTCACTCACTCCTGCACTCGCTCGAGACTCGAAGGACCCATTATTATCTTAAAGGAAATTGCCCTGGCATTGCTCGCCCACTCGCTCAAAGCTCACCCTCTCTCCAAACAGCGAAAATCCCCCTTCGCCACCCCATCCCTCGCCGGCGCTTTGGTGTGATAATTTTTCAATTTGCCCTCGTGCGTTATTAAAACGACAGGCAGTAGCAGGGTTAGTAGTAGTCTCGACGAATGTATACACGGATCAGCCAACAGCAGCAGAAGCTCAGTAGCATAGCCAGTAGTAGCCTCCAGTCGTCCTCGTTCTTCTCATAGTTGTTGAGACCCATCAGCGAGGCCCTTTTCAGGAAAAGGTCTCGAGTGCCTGTGGACAGCGTCGACCAACAATGCCGCTGCTGCTGCTGCTTCCTCGGCCTCCTTTTTTTCTGCTTCCAACTCGCCTCCTTCAAACCTGTACAATGTTGTACGTGCAGTGTGTTTCGTTGCAGCCCTGAGGGAGAATAAATGGGGGGTTGTAGCAGCCAGTCTGTAAGCAATGAGCCCTGTTTTTTGCATAAGCCAGACGACGATACTTTACAGCTTGCGGAGGACTGCAGTGAGGGAAGGAGTAAGAGAGATATGGCGCGGGAGAGTCGCTTTGGAAAGAAGCTTGGGTTCGAAATTAAGTGTGGAACGACCGCTGCCCTACGGCTAATGTGACGTCAACGATGATTTCGCGTGTCTCTTGTTCTGGCCGAGATCTTTTTAGCTGATGAACTTTGGTTTGTCTGCAGTGACTGGTTAATGTTTGATTAAGATGACCATGATTGCATGGAGACAAATGTGCACTGTTATATGTACTCAGTTAGTCAAAAAAAGGAAATTGTGGATGACCATGTGTCTGCAATCTAACAATGCGTATTAATCAAAAAGAACATTAATACCGAGAAAATAAATAGTGAAATTCCATAACAAGTATAGATAAATATATGTTATATCATTGGGCATATTCATTTAATATTCTGACGTTTTGTGACGTAATTATGGAAAGATTCTAATTAATATTGTGGAATGGTGAAGGTTTTTATTGATCACAGCGAACTAATTTATAGCCATAAAATTTATTTATTCGCAACGTTGCGGAAGTTTCTAACTCTATTCTCCTCTTCAGACTATAAAAAGGTTTTTTAAAAATTACAACTCAACGAAACAAAAAACATAGAAAACTTTTTTAAAAAATAAAAATTATAAAAATATATAAATATAAATCCCACTTATATTGAGTTTATAAAACAATTTTTAGTACATCGTCGTCAATTGATATACTGTCACTGTCCGATGTAAATGTCACTTAATAAACCAAGCTTATCTTTTATTAATTTTACAATCAAAATAAAACCGTACATCTCACAACTTTCTTAAATATAAAAACTTTTAGCATCATTTAAAGAATCCAAAGGATGCCCTCCTGAGCCCCGTAATCGGCATAGATCTCTATGCGATACGAGAGTCAGGAAGAGACTGAAGGATCAACGGAACAAAGGCTAATGAACGGAAAATGACAATAGATACGAAGAAAGGCCGCGAGTGGTGGATCAAAGTTCCAACCGCTTAAGGGGTTGTCAAAGTCCTACAGTTACCACTCAAACTATTTTACCGATTGGATATGAATAATTAGTAATAACTAAATAAATAGGTAAAATTATGCAAATCCCAAATACAGGTGCACTTCGTCTATTAATTATCTATCTTCGAGCAAAATTTCAAGTTAATATTTCAACGACACCTTCAAAAATTTCTGCACCGAAAAAATAAGTATTTGCATCGAAATGAGTGCGTTTTTTCGGTGTAGAAATTTTTAAGGGTGTACTTGAAATATTTATTTGTAACTTTGCTAAGTGATAGATAATTCATAGAGGTAGTGCACCTGTATTTGGGATTTGAATAATTTTAAGTATTTGTTCAATTGAATAATTATCAAGGACATCCAAACCGTATAATATTTAACTTATTGCACACTTTGCCAATAGAAGAGACGTTATATTTGGATCTCCACGTTAAGGATACCAGTCACCAGAATAATTTTGAAAATATTAGAAATATTGATAGGGAGAGGCATAAATTTAAGAGAATTTTCTGAAATTTTAAACATCTATTTACACAATAATACTTTAAATGGAGTCGAAGGCACTATGTATTTAAAGAATCTATACGAAACTATCCTCAACATCATTATGAATAATAATTAGTTTCTTGTAACCAAACGTATGAGTTGGCACGCACCTTCTTGGGTTTTTTATGTTTCTATTAGCCGCTTTAAACGGTTGGAGCTTTGATCCCCCACTCGCGGCCTTTCTTCGTGTCTGTTGTCATTTTCCGTTCATTAGCCTTTGTTCTGTTGCTACTTATTTGAATTTTCAGTCTCTTACTGAGTCTCGTATCCCATATAGATCTATGCCAATTACGAGGTTCAGGAGAGCATCCTTTGGATTTTCTAAAGGATGCTAAAAGTTTTTATATTTCATAACGTTGTGACTTGTACTGTTTTATATTGAATGTAAAATTAAAAAAAAACTCCATATTTTATATTTTTATATTTTAAATTTTTTTTGTTTCATTGAGTTGTAATTTAAAAAAAAAATTATAGCCTGAAGAGGGAAGTAAAGTTAAAAACTTCCGAAATGTTGCAAATAAATAAATTTTATCGTTAATAAATTAGGTTGCTGTGATCAATAAAAACCTTCATCATTTTAAATTATTGCGAACGATAGAAGCAGTTTTTCAATTTTCTTATTCATTTAATATTCTGACGTTACGTGACGTAACTAATGTGGAAAGATTCTGATTAATGTAGAAATTGAGAAAAAATAGACTAACTATATTTAAGGTAAGTTTGTTTATCACTTGAACGAATGGAGGTCATTTTCTTACTACCGAGGTAGCCCAAGTATTTCACTATATAATGTTACACTGCAGTGCTATTGTTTGACAGTTTTATCCAAACACGTAAAATATTTATAAACATCCTGTATTTCTCTTTCGAAGCGAGTTACCAGAAATACTCAAGTGTAACGATACAGTACACATATATGTATGAATGTATATATAATGTATCCATATATGCAGACACGAGCATCGATTAAGTTCACCGGTTGCAGTGGTGCTCAATTCGACATTAAATTAGAAAACTTTTTTCTAAGATATTACACAGCCTTATCTAATAATGTGAAAACCTTTAGTCGAACATTTCAAATATCAAAATGTCTTTAAAAAGTATCCAAATTATTCGCTGGTGATTTATATTGTTATTTTACATCAAATGATAGTTTAAAAAATCCTATAACAAAACTTGGTTTGGAATCTACATGTAGAACTATGGGGATCAGTATAGGTTTCTTACATTAAATATGAAATTTTGAGGCCCAATATCTCTAAAGCTCATGCCGCTTGGGGGTTCAAGCTTTTAATCCAATATAATATTAACCTTATTAAACATATTTAAAGATTTCCTAAGAAATCAAAAAATCCGGTGAACTGATTTATTTACAATGATCATAAATGGAGCGTGTTAATAATAATGTTAATAATTCTTGGATTATCGTTCAAAACGTAAGTTAATTTATTTATAAACCATATATTAGACATACATTGGAAATAATAATTCAGTTTGAGAAAGTTAAGTACCAATGAATTGGCAGTGGTTTTTTAATTATGCCCTTTAAATTCTTAGAAGCGTCAATTTTTATTCCTGGTTATTCTTTCTCTACTTTAGTTATCAATAAGTTTTCTTTAAGCAAAAACTGTGTTCACGTAATTATAAGAGCCCCACGTCGAGCAAACCATTCGGAATTTCACAATTAAGAGAGGCATAAATTTTCTAGGGATCGCTTGACCTAAACAAAAAATTAACGTCCACATACATTATTTGCTTACACTATTGATCATACAAGCAGAAATACACGAGGCCGAAGAACAATGTGTTTGCTCGATAAATCGTTCTTGCCTCCAACTCTATATGAGCAAACGCACATGTACATCCTCGAACCGCGACGTCGGGGTAATTGACAGTATACAACAACTATAACAATAATAGCCCCAGCATTGTGTCATAATGGCGAGGTGATGCTATATTCGAATTTACCTCTCTCTCTCTCTCTCTCTATCCGCCGACGCTCGCAACCTTCGATTATTCGTCGAAGAGAGCGCCGTACCGATGAACACGTATAAATAAACGTACGTATGTGTGTGCTTTGTTTGTGACGCACGTACGCCGAGGGGGAAATTTATCCCAGAGCCACGGCATATACGTAGGCAGAGGTAATGTACGTACGTGTACGCTGCACGTATTTAAGATTTATACGACAAACGCAAAGACGAGGGCAGACGATCCTGCTGCAGTGCTTTATCGATTCGTAATTTTTGTTTGATTAGCCAAATCAAATTCGGGGTGGATTGGATCTGGAAGTGGAATGTTGAATATCAATTATTTTGTTAGTTGAGATAAGGGACGACTCTTAACGTTGCTAGGTTTAAGTCGATTCTCAGTTTACAGAATTACCTTTTGATTCATTTCGAAGCGAGAATTTGCACTCGGAATAGTTCATCAAAGCGATGAATCGATAGTACTTTAAAGTGAGTGAAAATTTACTTCAATTAAGTATCGGCGAGTCAAGGCGAGAGCAGTTTGAGGCAGTTATAGACCAAATTTGATATGTCTATAAAATACGTATAGTGCCATCATTAAATTCGAATAAATTCCTGTAGTATTGTAGATATTCTCTAATAGCTACTTTCCTGCGATCTCATAGGTAATATCATTAATACTTTGCATATCTTACGCAAATATCTAAAAAATCTTATTCATATTTTTTCTTTAAATTAAAAAAATTTGTTCGATTCTAAAAGTTTCAAAATTTATGTAATCAGAATTTGCAAACCATTTTTTCAACCAAATTGTGCAAATCATTAAACTTATGTTTTTATGGGTCATTACAATGACACGTGAAATCATTACCATCAATAAGTAATGGAACCAAACCCTCATTCTTGAGCAGTAATAACATAATAAAGTGCAATTTTTGTTGCGTTTAGGTCAGCGTGGTGTAGAGCATAAGAATTCTATTAATACCTCTATCAGAGCAGTGTGATCAAGTAAATCTTGTATGAGCTTGTTCATCCTTTTTTAATGCTTGCACTGACTTTAATCTTTCTTTGATTCGAGCGAAAGTTTGTCTTTTTTCCACCAATACATCGGGTCAATGCGATTCGATCATTCTAGTTTCAGTATTTCCTTATTTTTATAAAAACATTCATCCATAATTTAATCAAATTAAATGATTCCAGAATAATTTGGAAGATTGCTATATACATACACTGCACATTTAATTGCTCTGTTTTATTCAGGAGAACGAAAAAATGTTTAGTTTGAAAGATTAATAAACGATCCACGCCAATTTATTATACCAAGCCTGTTATTTTATATATGAATTTCTTCATAACGTTGTTTATGAAAAATTTTAAATTTATAAAAGAAACCGACTACGACGATATCCATTTCACAAAACCTCATATCCAATCCAAAAATAAACCAACCCCAGTACGGAACAACAAATAATCGGAACGATTCGAAAAAAAACTTCCCCTCAGCACTGCACACTCGTCGAAATCGCAAATAAAACCCAATTCCCGGTATAGGCAAAGTAGCGCACCCCTTGACGTCAGAGCATGCAAACAACAGGAGCCGCGCATGCGATAGAATATGCGAGAAGCGCATCGGCCGGGATCAACAGCAACAGAAACAACAACAAGAGGCCGTGTAGTTGATCGATACGATAAAAACGCGCACGAAGGCGATTGTGTGTAGTGCGCGCGTTAAAGGCGCCCCCGTGATACGTTGCTGTGTTTGCGCGGCCAGACAATTACGCCTCTACCACCCCTCGGATTTACTATAATGGCACACTCTATGTGTATGTGTGAGTGTATTTCTAACTGCGAAGGGTTTGCAAAGTGCAGCTACGAACAAAGCTGCTTTCTTTTAGGTTTAAGGCTGCGCTGAATTGTTTTATTAAAGGTGGATATGATGGTGAGTTCGATAGTGTCAGATTGTGTTCTGTGTACCGTTGAAGCTTACAACTAAATGCATGCGCGTCAAAATTGAAGTTCGCATGCTACTGTGTAATTGGCAGACATTTATGCTGTGGGCGAGCCGAAGTTTAGAAAGTATAATGCATAGTCCAGAACGCATCCATTAAGCTTTATTTTACAATATCGTAACAATTGCTTTTCCCAAAAAATCTCCTAATAAGGGCCGAAGAAGATCTACAATTTCAACTCTATTTTCGTTTCTTCACAGGCAACCAATCATCTCTCCTCCCACTATCCTCTCACATCTTCCTCTTTCTCTCCTATGCACACACACGCGCGCACACTGCACCTACACACGGGAAACAAGCAAAAGCGTAAGCATCCACTCGGTCTTCCATTTGCCGGCATACGCCGCAGCTGCCTTTACGCGCTCATATACATACATTTCCCGAGCATAGAGACGCGATGTTTACGTTCGAGATAAAGCGCGGAACAAACAGCCGTTCTCTCTCATTCTTGGGGGAGTCAGTCATAGAAGTGCCCATAGCAGGTGTACACTTGCGATGCATAACCGACAGAGAGTCGCGGCTCGCTTTTCGCCAACTTCCCCCCCGCTCCCTTTCCCAGCAGTATGATGTCGGGAAACTCGGCCGCCGCCAGAGTCTTGGAGCGCTGTTTAGCCTGCATTATGCATCGCGCTGTCGATTGTTTTCGTTGAGGCCGGCGCCGCGGTTGCATTGTTTCTCAGCGTATTTTGGCGTATTTTGAGGTGAAAAATCTTGAACGATGAGTCGGCGATTAATTTGAATGGAAATTCACTGGGTGGATTGTCACCGTGGATGAAGTGACCAATAAGGACTTTGAAGAATGGCTTCATCACAATTTCATAATGTACAGAAGACCTTATTTTTGATCTAATCAATATTTAAGCAGACCGGGAGCTCGATGTGATCCATTTATTCTGATAGACTAAACTGACAGACAAAGTTTTCGCGGATATTTACATGTAGTTTCATATATATTCTTCAAGTTCGTATAGTTAATTCATTTATTTATCTACGGTTCCTCACTGCCACGGTAGTGACGTGTTGTGCCAAAACATAAAATAATGCCATGGTAGTGACATTTTAGCTACGGTTGTTTCAGAGGTTTGAAAAATTAAGTAGTAGTACTTTACCAACCAAATTGCGCTTGTTTTAAAAGTGTAACCTAAGTATTTGCAATGGTTTGGAAGTCAAAAAAATGTTGGCAAACGCCCCTATATGAAGCGGGCATCAATAAAAACAATTTATTGTAAATCATCCATACATGAAACACCTTGTGTGTACAAGCGACTCATGAATAACGAACAGAGACGGAAACTATAGATTATAAAAATACGAGTAATGCCTAAATTCAAACAGAAGTAAATGAATCGATAAGTTTACATATATCTGTAAATGTAATCGCTTCCTTTGCAACAATAAAAAATAATAAAAATGTCATAGGTACTTGGTTAAAAGTAGTTACAGGATTGCAAAAGACAGCGCAAAGTGGATTTTAATTTATCCCCATAAAAAACAAACTGCAAAGGATCTCGGCGAGCAAGTGTGCAAAAATGTATAAACTAGGCGGCTAATACCGAGGCAAATCCTTAGCAAAATAACCGTCGGCATAATTCAAGCGGTGACAGAGTGGCGTCGAGCTGAAACGTTGAAAAAACGCCGAAAAGAGAGCAAGAGAAATCCAAATAGAGAGACACACACGGTGCTTCGAGCAGTGAAGGAAGACGGAGGCTGAACGGCACAATGAGAGGAGAGAGAGAGACTTAAACTCGACTAAAGCGAGAATGTTGGAGAGGAAGCGAGGGGGTGGAGTTATATACGTGTTTGCGCATATTTCTCGCAATATTCTCTGTTTATCTCTATTGTCCCCTGTTTATCCAGACTCTCTCCCGTTCTCTCTCTCTCTCTCTCTCTCTCTCTCTCTCTCTCTCTCTCTCCGGAGTCCATTCGTCCTTTCGCGCCTGTACATCCTCCTCACTTTCACATTTTCCTCTTCTTTTTTAACGCTCGTCTCTTCACTGTCCTTCTCGGCTTTCATCCACTTTTTTTAGGAAGTGATGCTGCCTGGATTATAATTATAATAAAAGCGGTAAATATGAACTTGTGTTATTTACCTTCAACGTAACTTTTGTTTTGTTGATAAAAAATTTAGTTTCCGTTCTAGAGATTTACTTTTCGTTTAGATATTTGGGTTAAACATTAAACAGTCGTCGATGTATAAGGAATTTTAATTACACGTCTTCATAAAAAAAATTCAAAGTACCCTTACTTATTGAAGCAGCACCGCCATCCCATTCGAAGCAAGTGAAACCTTATAAGATGCATAAGGAAGCAGGGATCGCGGAAAGGGCGCAAAAAATCCATCGAACGTCACGTAAGTCATCGGCATACACATGGTTGGTCACTTGCTCCGCGGGAACACGTAGCCGTGGAGGGCCAGCGGCTCGGCCACTCGACACATAATTTCCCTTGAGGGAGATCGGACTCGGTCGCTCGCAGCCGATAGAGAGAGAGAGAGAGAGAGATAGAGAGAGAGAGAAAGAGCGAACGAGCGAGAAAGTGAGAGAAATCGAGATAGAGATCGACAGCGGAGAAGTGGGAGAGGGAGAGAGAGAGAGAGAGAGAGAAAGAGCGGCTCTCATCTGCGAGCCCATCAGCGCGACCATATCTCTCGCTCTCCTGGTCACTCTCCACACCGCTCCGACAATCGATTATTATCTTTCCAATTTGCATAGCAACCGTGAGAGAGAGAGGGTGGGAGGAAAGAGCCACTCTTGTTTCAAATCTGCACTCAACCTTCCACCCTCTCCCAGTGCCGCGCGGCGCACGTATATATACATGTACACACTTTCTCTCCCTTCGCCAGAGAGGAAAGCCTCTACTCTACACCCTTTCCACTCTTTTCATTTTTTTTCGCTCTCTCTCTCTCCAGCTTCGGTGCAACTCGTTCTACTGGATGTGGTGTGGGTGGATGTGGTGTCAGAGGTGGGATGATGAAAAAGAGCGTTGGGCGATCGAGGAGATGCGGGAGGTTTGGGGGGAGAGTCTTTTTTTTGCACGAAGGCGAAGGAAAGGAAAAGCAGAGATGAGGGTGCGCGATATTTGTTAGGCGATGGAGAAAGACGCGTGCGCGGTGGCTTTTTTTGTATCGAACTCACTTTGATGCTGTCTGCTGGTGGAACGCGCGATTACACGAATTCCCTCCGAGGATATGGTTATTTAAACTGGCCATATCAACGATAAGTACATTACTCCAGTGATACACGCAGTTGTTAGAGTTGTGCAAATATAGATGCATTAAAATTAACCGTTACCAAGTTCCCTGGGAAAGACTAAGCAAACATACACTGGACTGCAGTACACAAACAACCATCGCGATTGTGGATTTGTAAAGTTGAACCGCTAAATCACAGCGCATCACGCGTGACCGTATAACAGGGAAAGGAATGCAAAGCGGAGAAAGAAAGCGAGCGAGACGAGGTGAGTGGAGAACGGCAAATAGAAATAAAGAGAAACAGGGAGAGAGAGAGAGAGAGAGAGGAAGAGAGAGGGAGAGGGAGGGAGAGATTAAGCGAACGAGCGAGACATCGGGGGGAGGCTCGCATAGCGGAGGGGCAGAGAGAGGGAGAGAACGAGAAAAAGAAAAATTGCCCGGCGGAATGCGTTTGCTCAATTACATCGCGCACGTACATATGAGAGCGCGAGATATTTGACGAGGAATTCAGGGAAAGACAAACAGCCGTGCGAGCGCGCGCGGCTTGAAAAATGAGCTGCGCCGCTTGTCAACGAAGGGAACATCCAAATTTTCTTCTTCCTTTTTTTTTCTCCTTCCCGTCTATAAACAATGGAAATCCGTTTTTTCGATTTCCGGAAAAGAGAGAGAGAGAGGGCATGCAGGGGGGTTTTTTCACTTATTTTTGAGGATTCGCCTGGATTACTGGAAATAACTTTTTTTTTTTTGGTTGTGGATGGTTGGATTATTTTTTGAATTATCCTGCAACCGAGCGTTTTTGTTGGTCATTTTCCAATTTCTCCATAATAGTAATAATGTAACATATAATTTATATTTTCTTAGTAAATACGTCTAGAGTCTCTAGAAAAACGAACGATAACCCCTAAGAAATTAACATTTCGCAAATATTAGCGAAGCCCGGCGCCGTCGACGACGACGACGACGAGCCTTAAAGTAAAAATTCCATCGTGATCTGCATCGCCGTAGAAAATGCTTCTCCACCTCTGGCCCTCGGTCCAGAAAGCAAAGGAAAAAGCGAGAGAGAGAGAGAGAGCATCACCCTCGCGCAGCGGCATCACAGCATCGCTAGAGCGCAAAGAAGCGCAAAACCACAGAATGCGGGGCGTCTCTCGCTTCATTCTTCTTTCGATTCTCGAGGGTTGCCGTAGACCCTCGCCGAACGCGAGCGAGCCGCAAAAATCTTTGACGCGCGCGAGCCTTGAGGAATCATTAATAACTTTTACGTGGCAGATTTCGCGCGCGTATTAATCCGCCCTCTCTCCTACCCCTCCCCCCTCTCTCACCCCTTGCTCTCTTCGTTTTCTTTCGCGGGGATATAGCTGAGTCGACGTGCTCCTTAATGAAAAATCTCGGAGCTTCATCCTTTTCTTTCTTTTTCCCTCTCTCTCTCTCTCTCTCTCTCACACACACACTCTCTCTCTCTTTCTGGCATGGGGCGACGCTACACACTTTGTTTCCAATTAGAGAGTGGGGATAAGGGGGGAAAAATTGCGCCGCCGAGAGCAATTTCAGGTGCTTAGCGCGATTGAGTGGCGAAATTTTTGTTGGTCGCACACTTCATTTCCAGAAGCTGCTGAATGTTTGGACGATGGTTCAGAGGGTGAGACTTCGTTAATATGCGATGGACGAACTTGAGATTTTTCTACATCAACGCATCGATTACTTGCGTCTACTAGAATATATTATGTATAAGTAACGGAAATAAAGATTCCGCGAATGTAAATACAAACTGGCAAGAAATACTATTCAAGTAACAAAAGTCCTAAAAACAAACTTGTAACACTAAAGCACAAGGCTCCTCTTCGTATTCAGCAAAGAGCCGACGCAATTATCACCGGCATAAAAAGGCAAGAAAAAATAATCCCACTGCGAAATTTCCTCAAGACTCCTTCAACGCGTAGTCGTCGTCGTTTTCCCGCCTACCCCGGAACTATTAGCAGTTTAGCCTTCTAATTGTACACGAAAATTCGTCGGGGAGTCGTCGTCGACGAAATACAGTATTTTTAGGGGTGGGGGGGGGGGGGGGAGGGGAAGAAAAGGCGGAGTGGAAGGGAAGAAGAGAAAAAGGGTAGAGAGAAGGCGGCGACGCTTCATTTCGACTTGTCGCAGTTTGTTAATTTCCCGTGGTACTCGCACACGAGCACGTAATCTGAGGGAGAGAAGACGCCAAGTTTTTTTTTTCGCCACCCAAGTCGCACTACTCGAGTGTGTTTCTCGCGTGAATTGCGGATACAAATTATACTCTACGGTCTTTTGTACATCACGTACTTGCGTCGTTCCAGTAAGTTTAATTTAGCTCTTTCGAGATTATTCTTTTCTCGACGTGGAGCCCTTAGTAATTCAGGTTAGGAAAATATTTAAGATGCTACCACTATTTATGCGTATAATTATTTTTTCAGAAACACATTTTCTCAAAGAAAAATTCAGAAAAGCAAAACAAGTCGCGCATGAGGCACCTACGCCACATCAATGGTCACGCAGTCACAGTCCTTGTCCATACCCATACCGCACTATAGTCACCCCACAGAGAAGGAGAGCATAGATGCGCTTGACACTCGGGAGGGGGGGGGGGGGGGGGGTAAAAAGAAATGGTACACCTCCAAGACTCTACACACGGCGACGCTCTTCCGTATACGAGATCTTTAACGAGCCGGTCACAGTTCATTCATACCTGTGCACACGTATTATAGGTGCATCGAATCCGCCTACGTCACCCGCACACGCCGACTTACTTTCTTCTTTATGCGCTCCATATTTAATCTTACAAGCGGAAATACATATCAAACGTCACTGCGGTCGAGAAGAATACGCGCGTCACGTATTGTGACGTATGCAAAGAAAATGTCTCCGCGTGTTGATTTTTCTCTTCCGTTGCAATATTAAAGACCTGCGAAGAGGTTATTACACGCCTTATTCCGCTCTTCTTATATCGTCGTAGCGTCAGAGCGACTGCGGCTGTTGCTAATGAATAATGAGGTGCACGCGTGAACTTACGGACGTCAGATTGTGTATTTATATTGGCCTGTGTTTGGCTATTTTAAACGAGCCGAGGATGCGCGTCTCGCTCGATTTGCGGATCTCTGTGACGTAACGCGATTGCGCGCTTCTTTTTAATGCACTGTACACGTATTGCGCACGAGTTGCGCGTATATCATGTTATGTGTGCCGTTTGGATTTTTATCGATGTATACTGCGCGTGACAAGGAATTCCTCATAATATCGCTTGCGCAATTGAGCGATTGTATTCGGTAGGGTCGTTAAGCATTACCGCATATCGACCTAATTGAGATCTTCATTCATGATGGCGTATGCAAATTCTCGAGACGCGTCAAAGTAGTAAGCTCGATGATCGAGAGAACATAATTTAGACGTCCGAGAAAAGAATTTAAATTCTTCACTTTCTTTACGGGCGATTCTACGAATTTCGGCCAAAATCTGAGCAGCGTAAAAAAAAGTATGTCACCTTCCAATCAACCACTAGATGCGAGACCACCTCGAAAACGCCGGGAATTGTCGAGAGATAAAAGGACGGAGTGTGTGTGTGTGTGCGAGTGTCGCGAGCGCACTTAGCGCGACAATTCCCTCGACTATTTGCGCGTTCACGCGCAGGCTGCAGGCAGAGCTTATTTTCGCGCTCATGCGTCATCGGGCGCGAGACCGAGTGAGAAATAGCGAATTCACTTCGAGTGGATCGCCGAGAGCGAGCCGCTACACAGCATTTACATATATACATGCATGTGTGTACGGGAGCGGTGGACGCGCTGTTGCGAGAGAATTTAGCCGATGCCCCGAGGCTCTGACGGGCAGTTGACGTTTTTCCAACTTGTCGAACGCTCCCGACGATCGATCTTTTCCTTTCACCTCGTATCTTTGAATTTTCACGTTGATTCGCCGGGCTTTCGAGAAAATACTTGTCCCGAACAAAAAAAATGAAGAATACGTCTTATTAGCGACAATTGCGAAGTGAACGTGAGCCACCGCCGCGCAAATAAGCTATGCCCTCCCTATTCTTTCTAAAATAAACATCCATCGGTCAAAATCATCCAGCCACCCAGACGGTCCTCTCGAAAAAAAAAGATCAACTCCACGTCCATCAGTTCTCATTCCAAGCGTTCGGCGAAACCTCCCGAAAAGCACTCGAAATTAATTTTAAATCCAGCCACCAGCGATGCCGACAAACAAAACGACTCCACGCACACACACACACACACACCAACCCAACCTACAAATATAAATAAAAGCACCTGTAAAATCTCGCTTTGCTCTGCAAGAGAGCAGGAGAGAGCGAGCGAGAGAGAGAGAAACTAAATCACGCGAGCCACACAATTGCGCCGAAAGCATTCTTCCTCATTCTGGCCCTTTGAGGCTGATATACGTATCGTGCAACACTATGAATCCCCTCCTCCTCTTTCGTTGTGGCAGTAATTCTCGCGGCGAGTCTTAATGCCAATGACCTGCCCGCTTATAGGCACAAAGTTTCTCCCTCCTCTCCCGCTCACGTCTCGCTCTCTCTCTCTCTCTCTCTCTCTCTCTCTCTCTCTCTCTCTCCCTCTCCCTCTCTGTGTTTCGACGATGTTATATATCCGCAACGTCTGCGCGCACACTGGGCCGCAACGCCCGACTATTCTTAGATCCTGAGGGCAAGTACTCACGCATCTACGTACGCGCGCCTGTGCATCTTCCGAGCAGATAACTCGCGACAAAAGCTCCGATCGCAAGCTACGATTGTATTTCCAGGACGGGATGGTGAGAGAGACGGAGGATGTAAAATTGCGGCTTGAATTCGATTGCTCCGTAATACTACGGCGAGAAAAAGAAGTATCGACCATTCATTTGTCTCGTTACGAAGCGACGCGTATAAAACATGTTCGAGATCAGATTTAATTTCAATTGTTTTGTATTGGCATTCAATACCGAAGCGAGTAAATAAATATCCGCAGCTTTTTGCATTATATAAGTGTATCGAATTGAATGCAACAGACATATACGTAAATGCTCATTATTTGTGATTGAAAAGAATGTCAAGGTGACCCGATTAAAAAATAATACTTTTTTTGTACAGTATTTAATAAAAGGTAATTCCACGAAAAAGTCTCGTGTTTCGCCTATACCGAGTACTTGTTTCACAAGAAGATGTAGGTGGCTATTTTCGACGTTGGAATTATCTTATGTTATTACATATATCACCACGAAGACATACAAGTACGCAAATTATTTTCAAACGATAAGCGAGAAAGGCGCCATTACGTTTTGAATAATGACTTACGCGTGTATCTGAATAAGTAGATGCATATAGAATCTAGCCAGACCAAAATTACTATCGTATCTACTCCCAAAAAATAGTAATTATCTAAAATGCCATAATACAAAAAAAAGAATAATAAATATTAACTTTTACAAAAAGTATTCACCTTTACACTATTAAAAATACCACAAAATCAATCCAGCCTAAGCAGAGGAAAAAAAAACAGGACAAATCGCAGCACGTCATCAACCAGGAAACAAACTTAAAAAAAAAAAGAAAGAAAGAACTCGTTCACGCCCGGCGGAGTAGGTAATAATCAACACTCTCTCTCTCTCTCTCTGTCTAGCGCTTCGTGTTAATAAATTCAAGCCCAGCAAGCAGCACACGATTGCTATCGCTCGGCGCGCGCGGAATCGCATGTACTCGTCTAATTGTGCGAAAGTATTCGACAGGCAATTTTATGCAACGCCTCGGCCTCCCATACGCCTGAAAAGTTTGGAAACTCGAAGAAAGCGAGAAAAAAAAAAGGAAGCGCGGAGGAAGGAAAGACAGGCCATCAGTCTTTCAAAAAGTCGTCGTTAAAAGTGCACTTGGCGCGAGCTGGTAAACGCATACGTGTAGCTGGGGGGAGGGGGAGTACAGCAAGGCAGCAGGGCTTAGACAGGAAATATCTCAGCGCTGAAAGGAAGAGCGCGCCTATGTGCATGTATGTAGGTGCGAGACCATAAAACACGTGTGTTATCGGCCAACACGCAATGGGGCCGGATTAAACACGGGAAAACACGCGTGGCACAAGGCGCGAGCTTCGACTCGTATCTCGATGTGCGTGCGACGAGCCGTGCGACTGTTCATCTTTCGCTTTGTAGGTTACTTAGTTTCATTTCTTATACCTTTTTTTTTTGCAACGATAAATAAATACCGGTTTGTTTCGAGCGAATATCTCGTGAAGCGAGTAGCTTTATTCATTTGTACGATAGTTGTAGAGATTTTAAGTTTCACTTAGTATTTCTTGCTTAGTTTCTATTTGAATACATACAATGTTTTAAGCTGCAATTACAGAAGCGGTGAAAAGGAAAATAGTTCTATAGTAATGTTAATCATATCTTATAAGTGATAAGATACTGGTTAGTATTAATGATTTATCAGACTGATTTTGTTCAACGGTATAGCACTTTTGCAATTATAATTGGAATAATTTTCTGTGCCAATTGTAAAATCTGATGAAAATATGAATTTCAAAATTATTCCTGCATTATGCATTAAATATCATTCATTACAACTTATCAAATTTTATTGAATTCAACTCCGAGAAATTATAACGCGTATAAGACTTGAAATTCATTTTTAATTAAAACTTATAATTGCATTACATTGCATATTAAAAATAAATTAATTTCCGAAACATGACAATTTTTGTTCCCTAATTACCACTAGAGACCATTTTCATGTTAATAGAAAGTTCGTTTCGAAAGCATAATTAGCACGTTAATAAAGGCGTGTAGTTAAATTTGATTATTTATCAGTAAATTGCAAAACCTGCTTTTATTAAGAAAAGAAAAGAAAAACCTCGATTGCACGACTTCCTACTCGTAAAGTAATACTAAAAAATGCTTTATTACACTTTCTAGCAATAAAAGGTACAAAGAAAATGAAAATTCAACAAAAATTTTCCCTTGAAAGTGTAAATTGAGTTTCTTTTAGAAATTAAAGCCTTTTGGAAAATGCAGGTAAAGTGAAATTGCACCGACACTTTTATTTCAGCAAAACATCTTAGCAAGCAACTAAACAAAGGATGCTCATTAATGAATAAATCCAGGTGAAACAATGCTCGAAATCCTAGTGCAGGTAAAAGGAACGAACGGGTGCTGCTCGCAACATTCTTTACGCGGTTCGGCCTTATCGGCTCATAAATCACGCGCCTCGTGTGTCTTGCCCTCGCACACGCGAACGCATCTACTTATATGAGGCGCTAAGCTCCGCTTTGGCTGTTCCGATGCAGCGCGCACCAACGGCCCGCCATAACGAAACGAAATTCTTAATCGAGCAGCTCTCCTCGTTCGAAGATTTATTTCGCTGATTTATTTAGCCCCTGGCACTCTAATTTCATACCGTTTTATTTATTTTCAGTGCTCGAAATAATAGCTTTAGAGCTTCTGCATTTGAAGCTTCGTTGTGCGTTCGGGGCTCTAAATGTTCAAAGTATGGAAATTATAGAATGTAGTGATTTACGTATTGTGTCACCACAATTTAAGTTGTAATACTATTTTAAAATACAATTACCCATTTCGAGTTATTTTGGAAAACCCAAAGCACCTGCGAATAATTTTGTAAATTATAGTATAAACCACAGTTGGACCGAGGTTGCGAAAGTGGCCAGTGAACAGGAAACCAAAGGGACAAATAATCCTTCATCGGAAGAGCATTCTGAGGTTAGCTCGACATTCTCAAGACTCGAGAGAGACTAATTCAGTAAGCTAAAACCTTAACGGGTCGTAAGCTCGAACAATCCAAGGTGTTTTTCGTCACGTGGTCGTGTTTCTCCAACACCAATAGTATACACACACACACACACACAGAGAGACACACACGTACTTGGAGAATATGAAAAGGGAGTAGGAGACGAGCAGCAGAAGGGTTGAGCGGCTTGTGTCCGGACGGGAAATAACTTTCTTACCTACTTACGGCTTCATCTCCTGAGGGCAACTGACGAGACGTCGCAGACGAGCGAAGACGAACCAAGACGGAGGCGCGGCTCCCGCTTCCTCGTTTCCTATCGAAATTTATTATACAAAGTGACAAGAGGCGTAATTAGATTTTTCCGGCGCGCGGCAGCCGTTCGTTTGAAAAATTATCCCCTTCCCTTCTTTTCTCTCTCCCCATCTAGCTAACTTTCATTATTCTTTGTATTACTAATGTGCGATTAATATCCTTTAAGGTGGACGATTTTTCTTAATTTTACGAATCGTTTGATTCCCGCTGTGATTTAAAGTCTAAACTTATTAATTTGCGAGGGCGAGAATAAAAGTGTGACTCGAAGGGAGAGTTTTCGAGCTGCTAAATAAAACTTTGTGCTCGATTTAATTTTACGTGCACTGGGATCGATTTTGCACAAAATGCAATTTTTAAAAAACTGTAAATTAATAAATTCACTGTATTTTCGCTGACGAATTTTTTATCTTTCATGTTGATGGATAACCGGAAAGAGATGAATAAATTAATCATTTTAAATAATTTATCGAGTAGTGCTTAAAAAAGTTTAGAATTCTTCTATTTGTAGACATTGGAAACTGGTTTGAAACATGTTTTTCAAAATAAAATGTAATACCTGAAAGCTATATTTATTTAAAATAATAAATTTTGAATCGTGTAATATCAAATTCTACACTATTAAGTAAAAATATTATAGTCGATTTTCCCAATTCCAATAAAAATTCTTTGTCGTAAAAATAATAAATTTTGATCCCAAAATATTGCCTCTATATTACGCAGACTCGAAAATTCTACCACAGCATACCGTATGGTTCATTAAGTCGGAAAACAAAATAAAGAATTTCTAGCAAATCATGAATCCAAAGCGAAAAACGCATCCGAAATAATGCATCACCTTTTCGAAAAGGACAAACCAGCAGCAGCAACAGCAGCAGCAGCGTCTCGAGAGAAGACTGATGTCCCGACGTGCGCGGAGGCAAAGGGTCGTCCATTACCGTATCTCACCGAAAAGGCACAGCTTGTATGCGCATGTGTACACAGGGTGAGAAGGGGTTTCGAAAGTGTCGCCCGGGCGGCTTCTCTTCGACGCGAGAAGCTGCCCACCCTCGTTATAACTCGAGCGCAGCCCTCTCACGTTCGCCACTACGCTTTGCATACTACTGCGGAGCCTCTCGACCGAAACTTTTTGCCCTCTTCGCAATAGGAAATCTCTCTGACGTGACGTTGATACTGCCGACTATACTTTTCTTTTTCCCGCTGGTTTTGTATCTACGATATTCGTTGACACGTGTTAGCTATCGGTTTGCGTGATCGCGGAGACGGGACTTCGAATAGTACACGGGAATTTTTGTTATTCAATCGAAAACTCGACTTCTCCGATCTCACGCCATGATTTTAACGCGGATTCAACTAATCGCAATTACACAATTGCACAAGCATAATGGACATCTCACTAACGGACTCCCCTCTTTTACTAAATTCTCCCTCATGTACAACATTCAACAAACTTGAAAATTCGCCACGATTTTCATTTCATGCTGGGACTACCTTATAATATATACTTCGCCACTCGTCTCATCTTATCCAACTCACGTGAATTACCGTGGCACCAAAACGTAACCATAAAACGTCATTGAAGCGCCTCTCTCTATCTCTCTCTCTCTGTCTCTCTCCTTCATACCAGAGACGTGAGGATCCCATCTCGAGAAAAGTATATACCAGCAGTGGCGGCATAAACGTCCTGATATCCCTCGTGAAGAGTCTCGGTTCAGGAAGGTCACGTGCAGCCGCCTCCTTATCGCTTGTCGTCCTCCTTCTCCTTCGTGGAATAAAAAGAAAGCACCGCGTAGCTAACGCGCGCCAAGGAAGAGGGACCCGAGGAGAGAACGTGCTCTCGCAAGGACGCGAAAACAAGACTCGAGAGAAGGTGTGACGAAGTAAGTGAAAGGGTGAAGAAGAGAGGGAGAGAGAGAGAGAGAGAGGAGCGAGAGAGTAAGTGAAAGAGAATAAGGAAAAAAGGAGAGAATCGAGCATTTTGGGGACGAGTCAGAGGGGAGAGTTTAAAGGCTAAACTGGCGGGGATGCGTGGCGCTATGCATAACAATTAGACCTTGCCTGGGAAAATCATGAAAATGCCACGCGAACCTCTTTTGACTTTGGACTCTGTGGTAGTTGGCTTGCACTCCGTCTCCCTCTTTCTTTAACCCTACTCTCTCTCTCTCTGCTCCGGGTCTTTTGCCACGGCCCAGCGCAGGAGTTGGGCGCCATATCCCCGTAGTCGGAAACGCGCTCGAGATAACGGAGAGTTACACGCCCATCCCAACCCTTTCTCTCTCTCTCTCTCTCTCTCTCTCTCTCTCGAACTAACGTCATACATGCAGGGAGTGTAGTCGTCGTCTCTTCTTGGAGGCCCTGCAGTGTCTCTCAAATTTAAGGAATTCACTATTCATAAGATTGTTACAAACAAATCTTATTAGTCGATGTTAAATATACATCGGTTCAAGGTGTACATTTACACACTATTCGATTGCAGAAACAAGGATTTGAAGTAAGAAAGAATTAAGTATTTCTTGCAGTAATTTGACGCATGAATGATCGTACATATTTTACCTAACAGCTATTGTATTATTTTTAATAATTACTACACTTTTGCAGAGCAAAATGATTCGTTTTACCGATTCAGTGAACACAGCTAATAAGAAATGTCCATTTTCAAAAGCAATCACGCTACTCCATCAATTTCCATTTGCAGCCTTTCTTAGATTCACATAATTTATCGAAATGTTCTTTAAATATTCCACAAACTGCAGAACTGGTTATATCGCAATCGATAAATACAAGTGCTTCGTCACATCGATCAGTCGCATCACACGAAGCCACCGCAAAACACGACACACCAGAGCACAATACGTCTTCGTGCAACATTGAGCCGAGCTCAGAGATGATTTCCCGGAGTAAACCGGAAATAAGAAGTCCTCATCGCTGCGACACCTCGAGCAGAAGGGGTTGAGTCTCGGGTATATCTGGAAGCAATCTCAAGGAGAGGCAGAGAGGAACCATCAGAGGTTACACGCACGTACGCTCTCGCATTAAGGATCTCTCTCGTTATAATGCGCAGGGGTAGATCGCTTGCCTGCTTGCTCGCCTTGAACAATGATTTACAGCGTCTTAGAGGTTGGGCTGGGTCAGATTGGTCAACCCCCAAACTACCCTTACCGTTTAACGTGTATATCAGACGAATTCCAGGAGGAGGTGAGTACGAGAAACAGAGAGAGAGAGAGAGAGAGAGAGAGAGAGAGAAGGCAAGTCTAGTCCCCTTATTATGCTGAGCAAATAATCGTACCCTACTCGAAATGCCGCCCATATTGACTCTGAACTATAGTCGTCTACATATCGAACCTGTCCGTGATAATCGGAAAAGCGATTTTGAAAGCGTTCGGTTTGTCTGCTATTACATGGACTAATACTGTTATATTTTGGTCGATCCAATTCGACGGGAAGCTAATCGATTTCCCTTTTTTGCCATTTTAAGTCACATATTGGTAATATTAAATATCGAAAGGTTTCCATTTAGAAAAAGAAAAACCATTCTCTATTGATGTGAGCTTACACAAAATTATGTACAAAACTAATTTTTTTTAAATAAATTTAATTCATAGATATGCAAGGACTGTAAAAGTAATTTTTTTTTCTTCTAAACGCTAATACTTATTTCAGGGACAAAATTTGTTATTCTTTTCGTAATCAACGAACCATGCCTGGCAGTTTATACACTTTTTTCAACGATTATTAAACATTATACAATTTATCCAGAATATGACTCATGTTTCTTTTCGAAATGAAACACGAGATGAATCAGTACGCGTAATTGTGTATATATTCGAGACGTAATGATATCCATGTAAATAAAAGAACAGGAGCAATAAAAAGAAGAAAAAAAAACGCGCACAACATGCAGAGACAGAAACTCCAGTGGAGCACGAAACAGCAGCAGCTAAAACGACCGCAAATTCAAGCCGCTTCTAAAGTACATGTATTGTTAGAAGCGAGAAAACTTAGTGCACCGTACACCCACTGCTGCTCCCGTGACCTAAACAGGAAATCCTCCTTTCAGGTAATTGCATGACTCAGTTCAATCATTCTGTAGAATGCGTTTATACATGTGTACCAAGTGCTCTTTCTCTCTCAGGTCGCACTGATCAATTACGGCGCGAAGGCAATCTCGATTGTCATCGTCACTTTACTCGAGCCTAATACATATATGAAAATTTCGTCCCATTAAAGTTGGCGCGAGATTCGTGGAAAATCCCGAGTTATAAAAAGCCATAATAACAAACGATTTTGCGCGATTATATATCGATCGCTTAAAAAGTGGCATTGGCTTGGGGCTGAGGAGGAAAAAAGCTTCCGAGAGAAACATGCCTTACGTGCCGTGTACAACTCTGTGTTATTTCCTCTCTCTCCCTCTCTCTCTCTTCCTCTTTCTTGTGATACGCGTATAATGTGTAGCGACATTGCAGGTGAGAACTTTATTACTATTGTTGGGTGTTTCTTTGTTCCTGTAATTAGTCGCGGATGTATGACCGTTTGCGGAATTACCAATCATGTGGCTATCGCGATTGAAGAATATGCCGAGGAAAAATTACTGGTTGAGCTGAATAAACCTTATTTTCTATATAGGTATACTCAAATTATTGATCACTTGGTTAAAAAGTTATATAACGGTGTTTTGCTGGGTGATTATTCAATAAATCTAGTTTTATTACGTAATTTATCTAAATATGGTCATGCCTCTTTACTTTACATTTTTAAAGTGTTTACTAAACCAGTAAGAATGAATTTTTGTATTTATTACTCGACTGTCAACTTGGTACACACAAAATCAGCAGTGCAACAGCAGCAGGAAGCGTTCAGTAAAAGTAAGTCGAAAGTCCAGCTTTACGACAGCAATAATAATTTTCCACGCACTCGCATATATTTCCTGCATCAAAGAGAATTGATTTCGCAATCGTTCTCTAACCCGCGTGCGAACCTAAAATTAGTGCGTACGCGCGAAAATCCAAAATACGTGGCTCGACTCGATGCTTGTTTATCGCCACGAGCGGCGGCGTGTATAATGGGCAAAAACATCATCAACGGGTTAGCGCGCGCGCGCGCGAGCGAGTGCATCAAACGGCATTCTAAAATGCATGTCGCAGGCGCAGCAGCGCAGGGGGGAAGAGGTGAATCGCTGCGGACGTAAACACGTCGAGCCGGTTTTCTCTCTCCTCTCGACAATAAAGAGAAAGATGAGAGCGCACCAGCAGAGAGGAAGGAGTGAGAAATGTGAAAGACAAAAGGAAGAGAGCGTCGCGCGTGTGGCGCTGCAGAAACCGAGGGACCGACTGGAGATGGAAGAAGAAGGCAGGGGAAAACGCTCGAGGACGGGAATGAAACAAAAGTATACGGAATGATTGAAATGAGAGAGAGAGAAAAATAAAGGTTAGATTAGATTAATAAAAGAGAGGGCAGTGAGAAAGAGAGAAAGAGAGGCAATTGATTGAGTGATTAGGTGATTAATTCATGTTACATGGGCTGCTCAAGATTTCTGGGAACGAATGTCATTCCGCTTTAGCGTCATGCAATGAATTAAAATATACTCGCATATAGAAATGTAAAATAACTAGTATATTAAATAAGCGGTATGATTTATAAGTCATGCATAAGATAACACATTTGCACGGATAAAATGATAAGGTATACACAGTTTACAAACTTTAATTAAATATGTATACAAAGTAGTTATTTATCTACGGAAAATAGAAGCAATAGTGATAAGCTATAGGAAATAAATGTACCATGATATTTTATTATTTCTTTTCACAAGTGTGATAAATGCGATTAAATGAAAAGTAAACAACTTCACTAAAGGTCGTACAAAACAAATTTAAAGGAGAAAGAGGAGACGAGGGAGAAGGAGAGGAGAAAAAAGTAGCATGAAGAAAAGGAATAAAAGGAGGAGCGGCCATAAAATAAAGACAACTCGGAGAAAGAGAGATTCTATACATTGTTTCGAAATGACTTTATGAATTGGCCTTGAAAAGGAATGAAGCAGTTTTGAAAAGGAAAAATGAAGTTGTTGCGAGTGTGGGTCTTAGGCTACGCATAACGAATTGAATTTGTACATAATGCTGAGCTACTTTAATACTGATCTAAAGTAGTTTCCCAATCTGATTAAGAAGAACCCAGTTTCTAGACAAATTTATTTTATCGCTTATCAGGCCAACATTTATTGTATCGCTTATTAGGCCGATTTATTGTATTTATTTAAGAATGACTTATTAGGCCAATATTTATTGCATCTTATTTAAGAATGAATTATTAGATTTATTTAATAACCCGATTAACAAGAAATCATGAAATACAAATCGCAATACAAACTTTCAGTACAAAAGATGAAAAACTCAGTGATACTTTTTTTCCATCCGAGGACACGCTTTACAAATGGATGGACACACGGCACAGACGAACAATACACACGCAGTGCACACACGCTCATGCAAATAAACTCATTTCGAAGACTCCCGTGGGCTTTTGCAAAAACTAATCCTGGCCAGGATGTAATCGAAGCAAGGACGCGTACCGCCGGGACTTAGCTTTGCGCGTTGTAATAATGAAAATAATATTTTGTGTTAATCAAAAAATAGATGACGTGACGTAGACGCTGGCTCGCGGTAAACCTACTTCCCAACGAGTTTTGTAACTGGATGACGGAGGGTGAGGGACGCCTGGAGCCCACTATATGCATTGGATTTGGTTGTACGTCGCGGGTTATTACATTTTATTGAAATTCTTTTTCTCCTGCACGTGGCTGCGGCTCTGTTTTTTTTTTTAACTGTGCGCGAGGTTTGTAATAGGCTTATTTGTGCATTCACGTGAGATTATATCATATACTAGTTTTTTAAGCTACTAATTAAAGTGCCTTTTTCTAGTACGTATTAGATCAGTTCTGTAAAAATAATGAACTCAATTATTCATTACATTTACAGATCTTACGTTATAGGTGTTGGATTTATGTATGGGTATGTGTGTGTGTGTCATGCAGTCAAAAATAAATCGGTCTGATTTGAATAATGAAAACAGCTCAGTCATAAAACAAGTAAGTCGATCATAGAAGAGAAAAACTTACTGCGTACGAGTATGACTGTTTAACAATAACAAATAGTCAATAAATTAAAACTTACAGAGTAAGAAGATTGGGTAAAGTGATAATTTCTGTGACTCACCTGGAACATAAAAGGAAGTTACTTTTAAAAACATGTTCTGTTACAAAATATAATTAAAATGCAAATATCTTTTGTCAAAGTGTACCAACGAGGAATAAACAATAGCATTTGGCACTTATCGACATTTGATTTTCCACGAAATATATTTATACCCGTACTCCGAGAATGAAACTTAACAACTTAAGTTTGCTATTCAGCATAAAGACTCAAAAAGCTTAGTCTTTGGAACTCAAGGAACGAGGCTTTAAGGCACATGTCATACTGACACGCAAACATACACTCCAAGATGCATGCGTGCATCGCGTTACTTTCGCTTTCTTTCCAACCGCCGCATGTTACGTACATTTACAGCATTGTTTTTTCTTTGCAAATCGGTGTATATTTGTCTATCCACCGGAAGCTTTTAAGCAAATTCTTGAATTTTTAAATGTATAGCTTTAGTTTTTGAAACGATCGACATTAATTTTCCATACTTGTATATTCCTTCTTCTAAACTTGAATGTTTTTTCCTTGTAACAAACACGCAAGTTTTTCCTTTAGAGTGAAGAAAATTAAAAATTAACGCATCATAGATAAGAACCAATTGTCGATTATCTCAAATTTTTCTACAGGATATAAATCACTGCAATACTATGTCCTTGGTCACCAATGCAAGACTCTTAAATCAGTATAAGGCAAAACACAAATTTTCCTAAAGTTAATTTTACAACTGCATTACAGTTACGGAAACATTGGATTTAGTTCTAACGCATGGAATATAAAGGAAAAGCCAATTAAAGATTCAGCATCAAACAATTTCGAAGCGGATAAAAATCTTTCCTGCTGCAGCAGCGGTTTGAAAATGGAAGCGGCAGAATAAAGTGGCGAACATTATCCGCGAATCTGCTTTGAGTTTTTATTTACTTCCTTTCGCGGCGCCGCTTGTACACGAAGGAAGGAGAGGCGAACAGGAAAAAAAAGCAGAGAGGAGGAGGAGATAGAGAGAGAGAGAGAAGTGGGTCCCGCGAGTGAGCCGCGGAATGCACGTATTACTCCTCTCGCATTCGTGCCTGTGAGCTGTTTATTAGAGACGCAGTTGCCGGCCGCTTTTATCGCGCGGAATTACACGAGTCGCCACTGAATCTCGCGCCTCGGGTGCATCAGATTTGATTAAGCTAATTAATGAGGATACACGCTTATATTTACAATTTCGCAGCGAGTATAATGTTTTAATTGGTAAATTAACTGTTTGGTGCGTTGCCATGCCTTTGTGCGGAACACTACGAGTAATATTCGTATTTAGATGATGACATTTATTTTTCATAAACGTATCCTGCTGGGTATTTTATGTTTCATACTTCTTCCAATACTTGCAGTAATAGAGACATCCTGAGTTTAGTAAGACAATAATCTCAATCATTTCAGAATAAAAGTCATCCAATACTGAATCGAATATGTGAAATCAAAATTATTCTCAGCGATCAATTAGCATCGATCTTTCCTTCAATAGATCGATCCAAATCGAATTCGAGTAATCGGTAACTGGACCAATGGCACCTCATTATCACTGTCGAGCTCCAGCTGCGTACATATATTAGAACGCCAATGCAAAAGAGTCGAGAAGCCGCGTAATATAGAGTCGAGCTTTGAATCTAATGCAAAATGAATGAGTATCTCTCTGTCCCTCTCTCTAAGTTGCTTGGCGATCAGCTACGATTATCATTAGACACGTACGTACACAGGTACACATATGCGTAAACATACACGTGCGAGCTCGTGAAATCGACGCACGTGAAGATAAAGTCACGCGTCCCATTAAAACCTTTACTTCTCTTTTCCTCTGCTTTTTTTCCTTTTTTTTTTCATTTATGTTTTCTGTTGGCACCTGCCAATGTTGGTACTCCATTACTATTTGAGTGTGTTGCAGTTTCTCTTTTTGCGTGAATATACATTTTTTTGTTATTTATTAATTTATTATACGATTTTAGAAACTTTACTTTTAATTGATGGAAATAATCGAATTACTTTCGAGTTTAAAACTTTTGTAGAATTGAGTCACTTGTTCATGCATTTGTTGAATAATACTCAAACCATTATTCTAAATTTTTAAATTTGGTTTTTCTGTCTAAAGAATGCAAAGTGTAGCTGAAATGATATGAAAATGCATCCTACGATGGTTATCAAAATATTTGTACTTAAAAATACATCTTTGTTTGCTAATGATTGCGACTTGCTGATTTGTTATCAGATGACAGAAAACATAATAAGTTTATTAATAGATTTTAATCTTAACGACATATAATCCATAAGTTCATGGAATGAATATCGCTGCTATATGAAACACAACATTCCAAATTTATACTCTGAATTTTATCATCACTAATTAAACAATAAAATAGCAATAAAAAAGTTAGATTGAGACTAAATAATAAGCCCTACGAAATTTGCGAAACTATACTCTAACAGATTCTTTAGTAGAAGGCAAAATAGTCGCTTCTCGTGTAATTTATAAAATAATTGATATCACAAATTCATACAGTGCATATCCATTTTAAAATTATAAATTCAAATGGAATTGAAATTATCGTATTTTCTACTTTTCAACGAGCTAAGGAGAGAATAATTACAGAAAACAATGTACATACTGCAGAATAAAACAAACTTCATTAACCAATTGTTACGCGGCAAAACGATCGAATAATAACCGCATCAATATTCCAGCGGCAGGCGGGAGCACAGCAATAGCAGTCACTTCGAACGTATCGCTTCTCTCTTCCTTTTTGTTGCTCTCGCGCTCTCTCACGACATGCCTCTGCTGCAGCACATGAAACGCAGATAATAAAATGCGCGGCGGCAGCGGCGGCGGCGCTGAGTAATAAAAATCGTGCGGTGTGCATCCACGATCGAATCGAAAAATCGACTCTCGCACCGATAGTCTCAGAGTCGACGGCGTTGAACCGATCGATTCTTCACGGTCACGGTCGAGCGCACAATCACCCACACATCGGCACACATTTTCGAGAGAGAGAGAGAGAGAGCCTCAAGTCAATTTCAAGGTCAAGCCCAAGGTCGAAGCCATCGACGCCAAGTGGCGTTCACCTACATAAAGAGCGGAAGCTCCCGCAGATTCTTATAATGGAGATTTGGAATTTAAGTTTCTGCCGTGGAGAGTGTGTTCGGGAGACTTTTTTGCTTGCACCGATTCAAATGGTCTGGATCGTTATTCATCGTGCATCGGGAGCAGCTGAGATAATTCATAAAATCACGAGCTAAACATTGTTGATGAAAAAGTCAATTGTATAAGACGATTGGATTTATAATTATTTGTCATTTATATGCAAATCGTCTGTCGTCAGATTCCATTACGATTTTAACTTATAAGAAAGCATTATTGAGATGTATATATATGCGAGGTGAAAAATGATGTTATGTAAGATAATAGTTACCTTTTATGAAGTATCAAGGCGTTATAAGAAATAAATGTAAAAAACGATTGCAATATGAAATTTAGGTACTGCAGTGCAAGAATTAGATGATTCAGATGAAGACTTATGGACATAGTTCTTTTTTTTTCTTTGTTGTTCATCGTCTATCCGGATTTTTAAAGAAGTAACTTGCAAATTTGAAGTATTTGAGTACAATTATTTATTAAGTGATAGCTATTAGAAAACTTAAATTCAATCTATATGTAAAAGTAGAGAGCAGGAAAAAACCTTAATTATTGTTAATTTCTTTTAAAGCGTAGTTTACTTTTCTGCTCTAAAAAAATGTCCAGTTACAGAAAAAAGGTTATTTGTACTATTAAATACGCTAACTGCGGATTCACTTATGTGCAAAGATAAACTTGTATCGTTAAGTTTGATTTTTACGAGCAAAAAAAATCAACTACTACAACAAAAAATTAATTTTACGGCTTAACTCTATATTGTCGCAATTTCCTTGTGTTAAAATGGACGAATCTATTGCTTACATTCACGTTTCATTACCATTTTGCTTTTTCTTCTTTTTTCACGAATAAATAAAGCACACGGAAGTTGTTAAACTTAATACTTTTCAATCATTGTTTCAATGTATATTCATGACTTTAGATAACAATTGAATGAAATTTGAACAAATGCAGGCATTAATTTGTATAGAAACAATTGTGTCCAATTGATAGATCCTTCGTCAATGCATTTCAAATCACGAGACTTTCAAAATAAAAGCAATTCTACTTCCAGTCTGTTGAGTCGGCAGCCGATTCTTGGAAAGCTATTCAATTGAAATTATTTATCAGCAATTGAAAAATATTTTTCCAATAATATGTGCCACAACTAAAATCTACAACTGTCACAAAAAAATTCAAAGTGTATTTAACTAACGATAACCAGTGGTAGAAAAAGGTTCGATATCAGCATTTACAATGAAATAATTGTGAAATGAAAACGTCGCATTATAATGTCTCTCTGCGCAACATAGTAAAAAGCAGCACGGAGAATAAAAAAAAGAAGGCGAAAGAGGTAATAATACGTCATGCATCGCGCGCTCTTATTTAAACAACACAAGAGGCATCGTCAATAAGGCCAACAATAGTTCCTTTCGATAACAAATGGCACGCACACACACACACGCACACACACCCAAGCACGCGTACAAAACACACGATCGGGAAGCGGTTCGCGCTCGACTTCGCGATCGTTGCAATTTATCGCGGAGCTCGCGCGCGCGCTCGTGCCAGTTCAATGCAATCTCGCTCTCGCAGCTCTCTTATTATACATATTTTGCATATCGGTTGTTTTGCTTAATTTTGTTTATGCTGCTGCTGCTGTTGCTTCTCTCACTCTCCCCGATATATACGCGCGTATGTGTTTCCTTGTTTCGTTCCAGCGCGCAAGCAAGCAAGCAAGCAAGCGTGGCTGCTTACACTTTACTTTTCCTTTTTATTGCGCTGTCCTCTGCCTACCGAAGATTCGTTCTTTCGCGGATCTACGTACTCGCTCACATTGTCTTACTTATTTGCAATTAGAATTTCGAGCGTCAATCGCTTTTTGTCCTGCGTCTGTGTGTTTTTTTTATTTAGGCTCGCTTGCGTGAATGGACGAAGATGCGAGAGCGTTGGAGAGTTCAAAGGTTGCGCAACCACTTCCGTTATTTTCATCTGTTTTGCGGCAAAAAAAAAAAAAGAAAAATTTGCATTTCAAATGGAACTATTATATGTCGAATATACAGGCAAACGAACGGCAGTCGCCGCAAACGCGAACTGTACTCGATTGTGAGGATTTGACAATGGTTTTATTATTTATTCCACTGTTTCAATGGTTATGTGCTGCCGAGTCGAGATAGAAAGTTGGTGATAAAAATTGCTGACACTATCGAAAATGGAGAATTGAAAGTCGCGAATAATGACGCAGTAAAAATGCGATTAAGATTAAATGTTTTCGTATGTTTAACATTTCATTATGCTTAATGAATGTGGCTCTATTCGAAAATAACGAAATCTAAAAAAATATATGCAAATATAGGTTATAAATTAGAAATTTATCAGCTAAGCTGCAGTTCGCATTCAACAGTTTTATGTGTATACTGTTATTCAAGCTATAATTATTGAAGAATTAATTCTCCATTTTCTTACTATCTATCGGTTCCTTTCGAAGCTCTTTCAGAGCAGCAAATTAACTTGTCGACGTGAAAGTTTCCACCGTATTTGCACGCATTATCTCCGATAAACAGTTAAAATAATTGACTGTATCTTTTAATTTATATAATATCGCCAAAGAATTACTGTTCCAAGTTTCCCTCGTTCGGCCTGCAACATAAAAATAAACCCAAAGAACTTTTCTATGTAATATTCGTGCCTTTCTTTATTCCTATGCAATTATCGCGACAAGTCCTTTATCACTGCTTACCGAGCTGCTTACGCTCCGGCGAGATTTTATAGATTTATTCCTTATCGAGTATGGAGAATGTGTGGAGGGTATAGAGATTAGCATAATCGTTTTAGTGATAGGCCAGCGGTGAGAGTTTATTACTTGATTAATAGTAACGATTATTCAAAGAGTAAATCGACGCAGATAATAATTCATGAACGCGGAGAAATCTGTAACAGGAAGTTGCGGAAATGCTTATTATCTTATATATTGTGGAGAGCTTTTCTATAGAATGAGTGTACCGCGAGCATACAGGAAAGAGTTAACGTCTGCTCTTGTTAATGCGAACCACTGTTCCTTTTTCCTATAACAAATCGATATGTATATTTAAATTGTTATTTTTCAGGCTGATCGAGTGAGAGCCTTTATCAAAAGATTCCTGTACATAAATATACAATACTGGATAATTATTAAAGAACTTTAGATAAATGTCTTTCAGGTCTATAAAAACTTTTTCAAAGTGACGATAATATATAATAGAAATTAGCACTACATTTTGTGAAAGCAGCTATATGTGAGTAGATTTTTTTCTTGAATACGCTGTTCCCAATGAGGCGTTTCACAAAATAAAGGGGTAAACACAATTTTCATTTCACGACACGTCCTGAAAGCGTTGTAAACTTCAATTTCAATCTCAATAAGCATACAGCGAAAAGCAAACGGTCACACAACATTTCCCAGCCACCTTGGCAGCCTACAGCAGACGCGATTGAAGAAGCAGCCTAAACAAAAAGTGTATACGGTTCCAATTAACTGGCTTTGTTTACTCGGCGTCACGTGTATCGCTAGTTTTTTTTTTTTTTCAAACCGACTGCTTCGTCGTTCTCGCCTCGGCCATATATCATCGCGCGCGTATTCAGACGTTTGAAGAAAAAGAAAAAAGAATAAAAGAAAAGAGAAAAGAGAAGAAAGAAGATGCCTCGGCAAAGTTAATTCGTCGTCTCCATGGACGATGCGGCAAAAGGAGGAATTCGCGATGCGCAGACGAGACGAGACACGCGCGCTCGACTTTCCCCGTTATACTTCGTTTCACCTTACAGACCATGCAGTCGCCGCGAGATCTATAAATAAAATGCGCGAGAGGCTGTTTACGCGACTTAGTCCTCCCTAAACAGCTTCTTTTTTGCGTCACAAGCCACAGAGCATCACCGGCGACTCGTTCTTTCTTTCTTTCGGACGTTTCAGTCCATGCGCGAGTGGAAATATTTCTTACCGACGCCGTTATTATTTATGAAATTTCAATGATGAGGTAGTTTTAGATTAGCAGCATTGGCTGAGCACACCGAGTGTTTTGTACACGGACAAAAAGAAGCAATCAAATTCGGCCAAATGCTGTTTTCCTTGTGAAATCGCAATCAACCTTCGAGCACACATACAAGCAAATTACTGTACTGGCGATAAGGGAATGAAAAAAAATGTACAAAGCCAGACCATTTTTCACGCTAATGTGTGCAACAAATGAACATGTTTCAAGTCGTCTCGATTTATTTTACAATTTTTCTTTACGCCAAAGCGAATGTTTTATTGCCTCGAATGCAACAATTATGCTCCTATCTTAATTTATTTAAGAATGCGTTATACGGTAAACCGTTGACTTCCAGCGGAAACAAATTACATTTGGAGTTCAAACATTTGTGAGTTTCCTCAGTACACAGAAAATTCAATCGCGAAAGAAGCATTTTAATGATTACGAATATACTCCGCTAATGACAATCGATAAAAGCATTATCAGAATTCAGCAAATTACTTCCGCTCGAAAATTCTCGATAACGTCTCAGTCTCTCTCTCTCTCTCTCTGTCACTCGAACTTCTCTGAGTGTGTACGATTAGCTCGTTAATATTATTTTTTCTTTTTCTACATTTGTCATTAAGCAATATTACATATTCAGACACACGAAATATCGTGGCGATCGATCGAGATGCCAAGCGTATAATTAACGATGAAAATGTGTACGTGTATGCGCTTGTCCCAGGCTTATCGGGACTGCAACTTTTGACAACAGAGAGAGGGAGAGAGAGAGAGAGAGAGAGTAAGCGAGATTGAAGTAGGTTACTTTTAATCGGGAAATATGCGTGCACACCTTATCGCGCCGCGATATCGGATTTACAAGTGCAGACCTGAATGCATTAATTTGAATGCCCGCCTTTTTTCGAGAGCTTGGGGAGTTTCATTGCGGTGGTCTTATCGAACGATAAACAAATTTTTTCGTTCATTTAAATATCGGTTTGTGTCATAAGCATAAGCGCGAATGCTGAGTGTAACATTGTTATTTTAATGCCTTCGTGATTCACAAGTAGCCACTGCACCGATTCTATAAAGTCCTACACAAGATCAAAGTGCAGAATGCGGCGCTTTTTTAAAATTTCATATTTGTAGTTTCACTAGGAGACAAGAGTGAAAACACAATGTTTCGAAAACACGGTAAACCATTTTGATTGGTGTACCATATCTATTTTCAGTCTTCATACCCTGGTGGAAATCGAACACATTTTCAGCCTATAAACTAGTCAGTTTGATTCGAAATAGGCAAAAACTAGTCTAGTATTTCCCTTACGATGAAACGCTTTTTCTTACAATATTCAAACATTATATGCTCGAAATATGGGTACAAAATAATATGCTAATTGACAGCTATATTTTGAATACAAATAACTATTTTTTAGCCAGGAAAAGTAGAGAGTAAGAGAGGCAGAATCAGATGCTCAGTTTAACGTGCAATAATATATACTTACAGTGTCGAAAGAAAAGAAAAAATGAATGCTTATACATCAGAGGCTTATAAATTAGTATTTTCTTATGTATTAAATAAATGCAATGTAAATCTTTGTAGGTTAGATTGACCGAGTCTAGTTTGTTTTATTCTATTTATAATGGTCAAAAAATACGCAAAAAATGATTACAATTCGTATTTATAGTAGCCTAAACTTACTCTGTAAAAGACTATGAATTTCTTATAGATTTTTAAATTATTAAATGTTCGAATATTATCCGAAAACTAGCCATTTATCATAGCTATTAACTAAGTTTGTGGCCATTTTAAATAGTTTCATTTCTATTAGGGTATCTATGTAACTATAATGTGAACGATCACGAAGAAATAAGATTTATAAGATATATTTTCTTATATATCTACGCATACGTAATAAATTCAGTGACTTGTAAAACGTCTGGCTATTCTGAATCTATAAAACTTAACTAATGTTTAAAAATCATTTGGTTCGTAAAAATAACGCCTTGCACACATGTTTCGTTTTTCAGTAAATCTAATGAACAACGTTCACTCGAAATGCTAATTTCGAAAAATCATTGAACCGATTACAATCTCAACAAATAAAGAAAATATTGAATTAATCAGAAGTTTATAACATGCTTTCCCGAAGAAATTTCATCACATTTTTATTACATAGAAAACTCACCTTTAAAAATTGTTAATTTAGATAAGTTGTGAAAGGAAAATCCCGACACCGGTCCCTATTGAGAGTATATCCATCATTTAGAGTTCAATAAGACGTTTACTTTAACAAAAAACATTTAGTCCCCTTACTAGACGGACGAATGTTTAAAAAAGGTCGAAAAGATTTTTCTCTGTACTTAATACATGGAAATAGAAACAGAAGAGTACCCATCATGTAAGCATGTAAGAGAGCTAGACCATTTTTTTTAAAATTTGATATTTTGTATTCTTCTAGTGATGATGTATGTTTTGTACTTTTCTTCTAAAGACTTAATATATTCTGATTTCGCCGGGGAGCACCTTTTGTTTTATTTTAAATGTCTCATTCTAGTTTCACCGCAAGCTCGAAAAGGATAAGTACATAAATATTCCATGTCAAAATTTAAAGGCGATCAATGTAGTAGCGTATACTTGGAGAATTTCAACTAATAAATGATGTATTTAAATTATTTTATGTCCAGATTTCAGATTTGCATCATTCACTCGATGCACCAATCAAGTAAATATAAAAGCAGTTAAACTTTAATAGATAATTTAAGAAGTAACGATCGAATCGTCATCTTATTTTTGACATGAATTATAATGTTAAATGTGATAAAGTGGGAATTTATAGCTGTTCGTAGATACACAAACAGCTGTAAATGCATCATCGTCTTATCAGTATATACACTTAAAAATTTGACATTGTCAAAAAAGAGGATACACGAATGCTTCATTTTCTAGTCACAGAATATGTCGCAATATTTAGACAATTTTCATAAGAAATATTATCGTAGCCTTAAATTTGTAGAGCATATACATTTCGAAGAAAGTTCTAAATTTATGAACGACTTCGGAAGAGTTTCGAAAGAGTTCTGAAAGAGTAGAAATGAAAAATGTGAGCTTTATGATACTAGTAGCCACACAAGTCCTACGAATTACGCTTTCTCAATTAGCCACCTCCGCAATTTTGGTTTGAATTTCCAACCTTACTTTACTCGCGTGTTATTCGTCTAGTTATTAAAGCAACAAGCGTTTTTCCAATTTGGATCGCATACTGGATTGGTAACGGTAAGGTGTGCAGAGCAGGAACGACGGCAGCAGCAGGAACAGAGTCAAGTATAACATGCTGCATGACGGGTGATTTAATCCCGGAGGCGCTGCTTCTATGCGCATAACAACACACAAAACTCGCCGCGCGATATAGAGAGCGAGAGATATACATCGCGCGGCTGCTGCGCCGCGTGTATATACGTATTGGCTCGAGACTCAAGGCCGATCGATTTCTCGATGCCGTTGAACGATGACACGTGCCAAACCACGTGTTCTACCGCGCGCGCACCTACGAATATGCTAGTTTTTTTTTATTCCTAGGATACTATACGTTCTTTTTCCTCTCATTCGCATTTTGTAGCTTTTAGTGCCACTGAGAGCGCTTTCAGGAAAACTGAACGGATCGCATTCTCTTACATTTGGTCGACTAGTGGACGGACGAGAGAATGCGAAATAGAGAGAGACAGCTTTTGATGCATATCTACGGCTTTGGAAACTTATTCATTGGGCGATTAAATGTATCACGCTATCTCCGATGGCACTCGCTCCTTGCTTGACGGCCGTGCTTGGCTCTATCTTGAATATGTGGAGTGTGAATGTAACGTTTAAGCGACTGAACTGAATGAGGGCTCGAATGGGTGGAAAATCCGTTAAACGTTGGAAAATGCTCATTTCTAATCTGAACGTGAATATCTGCAGTAAAATCGAAATAATTTATTGCTGTTGTTCCAGAGAAAGTTGTTTAATTATGTTGTCCGTGATTAAAATATTTATATAAGAGGATAGGTATATTAGTCGAAAGAATTTTTAGATTTAAGGACTGATTTTATCATCTTAACTTTATACGCGCTGATTCAACTGTAAAAAGCACTATTTTTCTCGTATGGTTTTAGAAAGTTCGATAGCGAACATATTAACAGTCAGTTAAAGACACATGTTGACGAAATAAATTAATATTTCAGATCTCCATGAGTCTCTATGTATACCGTAAATAGAAAAAAATCGCATTTACGTGGACACAAGATATAGTAAAAATACGTCGATGCAGAGGTGATAAGGTTATTGAGTTTCAAGCGCGTCTAGTATGCGTTTTTTTTTCTTCTGTTTTTGCGTATACCGAGTGCGCGCGCAAAGTTGTATACTATGCGCATGTTTTGCCGATGCGAAATCGTTATGTGTAGGTAGTCGAGTTTTGAGGAAGACTCGTGAACGCGCGTTTTCTTCATTGTTATGCCGGAATAGTGTAGATTAAACATTTTTCTGGGGTTTACAACCTTTTCTTTTTCGAAGCTTCGCTACGAAACAACAGAGGTTTTGCGCAAAACGATTTGGAATATGCAAAATTAATGCTAACACTTCTGGATGCTAATTCGGTCTTGCTACCGTGCCTTTTTTTTCCGAATATTTTATGCTTATTAAATATCAACGATAAAAGGAATCATCACCGAAAATAAAGATATCTATTTTTTCGTGCCTATAGAATTTTAATGGAATAATTAAAATCTGTCTACTGACTGTTGATAACTACATTTTTTTAGGTTACCAGCACACGCGTGCTTTTTATTCGTTTTTATCAGTACAATGTAACTAATCTTCATGATTACGGATGTTTCCACAACAAAACAACTAATTTGGCGCAAACGGAAGAGTTAAAAAATCAATGTATCTGAACGGTCGGATAATTTATTCACTTCCGCGGCAGGTTAAAAAAACGTCTTGCAATCTCTTGCGCAAGCGGCTCAATTAAATTAACAATGGGAGTACATTAAATATTTAAAAGCAAGGGAGGAAACACATATTTTCCAAGGAAAACAATACTGATAAAAGTATATCACACGTACAAATCCAACGTACCTATGAATTAAAATCCGACGTATTTTCTGAATTAAACGGAACCTGTTGAGCCGAAACAAAAATTACAGGAGCTCCGAACATAAAATGTGAAGAACAAGTATCGAGCACGCATCTAAAATTAAGTAAAAGCGCGTCTGGTATAATATACTTTTGCCTTGCTAGATTCCATATGTATTCGTCCACTTACACATATGTATCATCATAGGAATTCTAGTGATATTTGAGAATTACACAGAGAAAAAAATTCAATTGTATCAACAACAGCATTGTTAACTTAACAAACATGCCATTATTTTAACAAAATTATAGTCAAGTCAACTTTTTGTTAGTTGATTCAACAACGTATAGTCAAGTCAACGAATGAATAGTTGATTTTACAACGAGTTCGTGGTTAAAATGCATCAAACTCGATTTGCATTCAATTCAACAGTGTGGCCTTTGAAATAACTGCGAC
>UELU01140087.1:0-20035 GCA_900490025.1 Megastigmus dorsalis | reverse complement strand
ATCGAGCACGCATCTAAAATTAAGTAAAAGCGCGTCTGGTATAATATACTTTTGCCTTGCTAGATTCCATATGTATTCGTCCACTTACACATATGTATCATCATAGGAATTCTAGTGATATTTGAGAATTATAGTCCACCGTCATTGATTATAATGATGACTGAGGCGAAAGTATCTCAAATAGTATTTTTATATTTTTTTTATCTTCAAAATACTGAACACTTTTATTTATAAATCAGAAAACGTACAAATTGAAAAAGCATTCTTCACGAATCTAAAAAGGTTTAAAATAGAATTAAGAGTTGGTTGAAGTATCACTTCATATCGGGTGAACGGCCTGCTAAAACTTGTATCTTTTTAAACACCATTTTATTTGAATTCGATTGAAATTTGTTTCTGAAAAGTTTCAAGTAGAGGCCGAATTTGCACAAAGGAAAAAGTTTCTGTAACAATTAATGGTTGTATCAGAGCGTGCAATGTTGGTATATTTGTGGTGTTATACATAATTCAGTTTTTTTAATAATAAATATGTACTGAATTAAAGTATTGGAAGGGAAGCACCTTTATGCGCCAACCCATGGTATATATTATTAGCCTTTTTAAAAAAGAATATATTATTGATAGTAAAGGATATAATAAAATAATTTCTATTCTTTGTATATACATATAGCGATAACATATTTTATGCGTTATCTAACTTTTCATTTTGAAACCACAAATCGGATGAAAAGCAGTCCTGCACGTATGCTTGCAATTAAGCGGAAACTACAATCATACACAAGTATTGAAAATGTAATCAAATTTAAACATCTTAATGCTAATCACCACTAAAACATTCGATGATTCAACAATAACAAACAGGCTTTTAATCATCAATCAAATTCAAAACAACGAAATAATCTCTCTAAATACTTTTTTTAAAAACTTCATTAATTTTTTATGTTCAATTATGAAGGAAATGTTGTCGAAGCATAGGGTAAAAATCCTAAACCGTCACTAAATTTCACAATTTCCCCAGAGCACAATATTATATATGTACATTATAGGCAGGTTTAAAATTGAAAAGAATCGCTCCTCCTAATGCATATTATTATTATTTACGCGCGGAACAATGAGGAAACGGCAATAAAAACAATGAAGCGATGCGCGGCAACGACGCCGTGACGCCCGCGCGCGCTCGCAGCTCACACAAACGTCACCAACGGCCGCATACACGCATCTTACACACATGCACGGAGGCGCGCGCGCGCAGCTTGTATATCGATTTCATCTCGGGGATCGATGCCGCGTGACAAGATAAAAGATTATTGTGTATAATACTTGCGTTTACGCTCGCGGGGCTGACGCAAACTCGCTGCGATGCGCCTCTCCGTTAGTCTTCCGTCTCTCTCTCTCTCTCTCTCCCTCTGGCTAGTCCCCCCACTCCTTGCTTTTTTGCGCCTACACCTGTTGACAGTCAGGTATATCCACGCGACGTCGCGCGAGCTACTTACTCTTCAATCTCTATCTCTCTCTCTCTCTCTCTTTATTCTCGGATCTTTGCCCTTTTATTGAGCGACTTTGTTGTCGCCTGCATTTTTCTCTATGCTTACCCGTGCTTCGAAAGAATTGCTTGTGAAATCGGTTGTTTATCACCGAGGCTAGGCGAGTTCTATTTTTTACTCCGAAATGCGTTTTTTCAATTTACCTACGCCATATTAGAAAAGATTCGCAAAATTGATAATATAGTTCAATTGTACTGTAATTTAGAATTCTTTTACGGATCGCTAAATTCATCGTTTTCAAATATTCTGTTTGCAACGACTTTTTAAACAGAGAAAAAACCAAAAAGCAAAATTACCTTATATGATTTATTACACAATCGACTGTGCGTCCCAAGAATGCGTTAATAGTCTCGAATTTTTCGCTGATGCCTCGGTTATTTGATAGGTTCGCCGAAATCATTCGACTCCGGGCACACAAATACTCGTCCTTTCTGCTTTCCAATCCATTTTTCTTCTTTACTCTTAACAAAACACGAATTCATAGACGCGGACAACACACCGAACGATCGAGCCACGATATCGGAGCAAAAAAATATAAAATTAACGGTGGCGGAGTAAAAAGAGTAGCTGCACGCGCGCACTTTTACGTCACACATGCACGTGTGCACAAACAAACAAACAAACACATCCGCGACTCATATGATCGCATTGTCTTACTCTTCGCCTCCTCCACTTCTCATTCGTCGTCTTCTTCTTTTCTTTCGCCGGCTGACTAATTTCGCGACAATGACTATTAACGCCGGTGATGCTGATTCAGAGACGAGTTCGAGAGGGAGCGTCGAAAAGAGAGGAGTGAAAAAAAAAATAATAAAGAAGCAGGAGGGAGTAACGTCTCTTCGCGTTTCGATCGTCTCTCGCTTCACTCGGCCCTTCGTAAATGCAGGCCTCTGATGCTCGCGTCTCTACATGTGTGTATACACATATATGAGCGAATGTTTTTTGTCGCGGCTTTGTTTTGTTCAATGAATTTCAATGGTCGAGGCTGGTGGACGGACGGAATTTCTTTCTCGTCCTCCGGTGAATTCTTTCTGCACGTCGAAAGCGCCCGTGTGACGTTGTAGTTTATTAACAATAACTTACGTGTTTTTTTCAAAGTGCGTTGAACCCCGCTTTGCACACAATCCCAAACATCCACTTGCGTTATTCTTAGGCACTGATTCGTTTAAAAAAAAGAACCTCACTCACACCCTCTAGTAGCCGTCATTCCAAATAACACCGACACTCACTACATATCTAATTCTAATCCGCTCTCCACACCATCCCTCGAATTCACAGAATCACTTCCACCCCTGCGCCACCACTCGGGAAATAAAAAAACGCGCGGGAAACCAGATCGGGACCAACCACCGACACTGTCATGGAGCTCAGTAGAGCAGTTGAGGAGCACCTGGGAGGTAGTGTCACGAACACCGAGGACATACGCGCGCGCGAAAAAAATCGGAGTTTTTGTGAAAAGCGATGTGTTTGGGCGCGAGCGCGTGTTTGGAGCTGTCGCCGACTCCGTTCTGTCGGGAGACGAGTGAAGCGGCCCGCGGCAGCGGCTAAGCTAACCGAGAGCCCAGCGAACGAGCGGCATGGTGCGCAGGAACGAGCGAGCGAGCAAGCGAGAGAGCGAGAGAGAGAGCGAGAGAGCGACGACGACTACACACGACGACGGCCCCCACGTTGTTTGTCTCGCGAGTGGCCTGTTTACATGTTGACTTTGTTTACGCGTTTCGCCCGCTCTCCTCCTCCTCCTCCTCCTCCTCCTCCACCTCCTCCTCCTCCCCCACTCCTACGCGTGCCTCGCGCCACACGCTTCTCCCGTTTGTGTGTATGCTTCTCTCCTCTCCTCTCCTCCTCCTCTCGGTCTCTCTCGCGCTATACTCTTTGCTGGTGTGTTGCTACTTCTCGTCTCCTCTCACTCTCTCGCGCGCCCGTTCTCCTGTCGAGCTCTGCGAGTCTCTTTCTTCTCCTGCTATAATACATGCGCGTGCAGTGCACATATGCACACATGTGCCGGGTTTTTCTCTCTTTCTCTCTTACTCTCTCGCACTGTGTACAACGCTGGGCATAAAGCTGTAGCTTCGCGGTTCGCGATAGGTTTTTTTTTCTTTACTTCTTGCTTTTGCCTTTTGATGCATACGCTTCTTTCGTGTGTGAGATGCATCTTTTATAACTGCGAAGTGTTTTTATTTTCTTTACGTTTTGATTCTGCATTGCCGACGTGTTTGCTTTGAAACACTAATCGAATGTGGTGCGTGTGCATTAGACTGTAGACTGTGCATCCATTTTCCGGAATAATTTAAAAGTGTGGCAGAATTATTATTGAGGTGGATTTCATTACGAATAGCACTTATTCTTATCAGTGTCAGAAGATCAGAGTCAGAAGATATTCAAAGGATTATGTTTCGCAAAGTGTTTAACAGGTAAGAGCATTGATATTATATTCTACTAGAGTTTGAACAGCGCGCGTTGCCCGCCCTAACCTAAGACGTTTAGACTTCATGACTTAGACGCATGCGCACTACATGGGCTTCACAACATCGGGTCATCACTTTTTTATATGGGGATCTACATATACCTATCTTTATTGCGAACCTTTTCGCCATTTTGAAAAAAGAATAAATTGAAAAATCTTTATATTTTTAGTTGATTATCCGATCGCTGATTGTTCCGGATATACACAATTATAATACTTGTATTTGTAATTTCATGATGAAAGAGATAGATAGATATTTCTTTATTTCTAAATATTTACAAAAAAGTATAACATACATAATTACACATATTTTCCTTTAAAATTACAATAAAAATTACATCAAGTCAAGACTATTATTGTACTTACTATGATATCACAGATTTGCTTACTCAGATGTATTAAACTATTTACAAATCAGTCTTAAAATATTGCACAAACCTATATATATATATATATATATATATAGAGAGAGAGAGATGAAAAGAGAATGACGGTGGGTTGTCCGTGGGCACAGGTTTCCCTTAATTCAATTATTGATCAGAAATCGAATTAGTACTGGCTACGGGGCGCGAAAAACTATGGTTTTTCCGCGGACGGTTGACCGCAGAGGTACTTGTACACTTGTTCTATTTTGTGACTTTGTCATGGAAACGGAAATAAATATTTCAAAAGAAAAATATGAAAATCGCTTACCAGACAAAATCATACAAAATTATCCATTTGTCACTTTTTGTGAAACCATCAAAGAAGAAACAGCTCTAAGAAAATAAAACCTATTATCAATTCAATAAATTTGTTAAATTCATTTACTAATTCTTTTCGGGCACAGTTTTGAATAAATTTAGTTTATTCAGTAACACTGATAAAGTAACACGAGCAGTAAACGTCTTTCATGCTGCATAGAAAAAAGTTTTTTGGAAGTTAAAAGTAAAAAATATTTTGTCAGTATAATAAAGCATAATTGAAACCGTTCGATAATCTATCTTTGTTGCACATTACTCGTAAGCTGCACGAGGAGTCTTTCGACTCACCGGTATAATATATGCAAGAAATACGATTGTAGCTGCATCAACCGCAATTGTTATATCCTCGTTAAAGAAAAACTAAAGCAAAGCTGCAGCGATTTGTTATTAAAAAACATTTTTCTTATTCTTCGTAGAAACCGTTCTTGGGAAGATGTAAATGCAGCTTTATAGAACTTTAAGATACAATATTTTTCCCACGCACAGTTTTGATGATTATTTGAAACAGTTTCTTAAGTGATTTGATAAGTTGATGTCGAACACTAATTCAATGACCCTATATAAAATTGGTATTGATAATCTATGCTGTTTATTTGATCATATTTAAATTATAGATAACGGTAATTGAAGTATAATGTAAGATTATTTATAGGTCGAACCATTTCTCAATTAATGACCATTGCGAAGAAGCATAAATTCAGTCTCATTGAGCATCGTTACCGTTTTATCCTAGAATATGTCAACATGAAACTCTGATGCTTATATAGTCGATAATAAGTAAGTATATTCCTGATCAAGATAGTTAACTTGCCGATTATAAATTATATAAATATGACTCGGGTGTCATAAATATTAACAGTGCTGAGGAATTGTGCATCTATGTGAGCGCGAAAAAGCATCGTGTTTAAGGATAATTACTTAGATGACTTGTAAGTATTTATTCGTGTGTGCAACATTTTGAATTTTTCGTGCCTGCGTGTGGAAACGCGTGACGCTTCGCGGAAACAAATCTGCGCCAATCGCTAAAATTCATATATATCTATATATGGTATTACGCAAACCTAAATAGACGCGGAAAATAAATGGAGAATTTTGTTTCGTTGTAACGGCTGCTTGCAGTCGGTAACATCGAATTGTATGCAGATGTATACAATTCGATGCATATGCTTCTATTTGACTTCCAATGTTTACTAGCCTTTTTTTCCTTAATAGTTTGATGAAGTGCCTTTACCGATCTGGAAAAATAACCACGTGTTCGGTTTGAAAAAAAATTGTCAAATAGAATTATTTTAAATTATGACTGTTACAATTCGAACGTCGAACTAATTTAATTTTTTCGGATACTGGGTTTCTCTTCTTTCGAATTCAGACTGATTGCACTAAAATTTACTCAATTAGTAATAATTTCATGTTATTGCGTCAAATTTTGGAATCCTTCTTTTCCTCGAGAGTCTCACCGATGCAAATCAACTGGACTTGCGAGTTTCCTCGACTCGATCAAGTTTTACTCGTCTATACCGACAAAAGTCGGAGCCGAACGAGAAAAACGTAACGTTCTATACATATAATATGTATATATGTACGTATAGAGAGACGCAAACAAGCACGCATGTGCTTCTTCGGGGCGCTAAAAAAGGCATTTGAGATGCAAAGCGGAGGAGGAAGAAAAAGCGACTAATAAAAATCGTTTGGCAAAAATATGTGTGTGTGTGCGTGTGTGTTTGCGCGCGCGCGAGGCTGTTTGTCGCGCGTGCAGTATACGATAAATATAGGCATATATGTAAGAGCGACGCATGACAATGCAGCGAAGCAGATGCGTACGCGCGCGAGTCGAGCGTTTTTGCATAATGCAGGTGCACCGCAGTGTCAAGTCCATGGCTCGCTGCGGTATTTTTGCCTTCGTAAAATTAGCTATACGCGAAGAAGTTTATGTGAGCGTTTTAGAGCAGACGTTTCTATTTTTTTTTCTTTTCGCTTTTGAACTTTTATATATATGTATATTGGAATAATCATGATTGTAACATTTATAACTGTTGAGTTATTGTACTTTACGTTCGATGTTTATCGTAGATCTGTATATCACTAATATACTTATTTGCAAACTGATTACCATGAGTAATGGTCTTTACGTTTTTTAGAATGCACGGCTAATAAAAAATAATCAAAACTTTAAGCTACTTATATGAGAACATGTCATGCAGTTATCTAAAGTTTTCAGATTTTGCTATTAGGAAACGAAATTCTTTTATCTTATCTGATATAAGCAAATTCTGTCAACTACCGCCAGCAGATCGATAAATTATAGTAAGCAGAAACATCAATATTTATCGTAATTACCTACAATGTTTGGCGCTACCTACACATTTTATGGTCAAAAGCTACGTAGCTGCAATAAGAAGTTGACAGGAGAAAACGATATAGGGAATTAGCTTAAAAATTTTAGCATGCCAGTGTAGTTTCGGTATTTTCTAATCTTAAAAAGAACGCATCGTAAAAGTTTGTGCATAAATATGTGAATTGAATTCATGAGTAATATATATAAATTAATGAAACTGCAGTAAATATCCGTACACTTGTTAAGCACTTGGACAAGTACAAGAAGAACGAGTTTTCCGTCGCTTGTACACAAGCGTAATTTCGAACGACTAGAAATTGAAAGAAAAAAAAATATTTTTTAGTGTTTTGTGCAACGAGCTGCGATTGCGCGAGCATGTGCGTGCGCCAGGTAAGCAAGTAATTTAAGTTGTGGATAAAAATGTTGCAGTTTCTAGTTTCACTTTGATAGCGTTTTAATAAAGCGAAAAAGTGCGGAGATTAATAATCTGTTGTTAAATGCATATTAATCTTCCGGTGATTTTCAACTTAATGAGAAAACTCTCGTGCGAAGTGCGAAGCCTAAACGATTTCGAAATTGAATAATGCCGTGATTGTCATTTGCGTGCACTCCTTGAAGTAGGTAAGTGTCTCTAGAAAGCAGCTTATTTATATATTAAATTAACGGTTAACTTGTTATAAATAGGAAGAAAAATGTGCATATTATACTCAGAACGTTGAATAATATTAAAGATTATTATTGCTATATATATGAAATTCACGAGAATATTAATTTTGTTATGGATCATTAGATTATTCCTCTTGCTAGGCAATTGCTACACTGTTGAAAAAGCAAGTTGTTCAAAAATGATCGTTCGAAAGATGCACTTAAAACTTACGTATTTCATGCGCTTTATGATTGTGCCATTCCATCTGATTCCATCAATGACTTTTTTCTCGAATAGATTAAGATTTCAGTGTATGCCGTGAATATAGATTATCTTGAAGCGCAAATGAGGAAAAAGGGCAGACTTTTCAGTATAACTAATTAAGAGGATTTTATACGTTATAGATGGAGTCCTGACATATTTAATTAAAAGAATAATCGTAGTTTCGCGGAGTGCACCTTTTAACCATCTTACAGGCAAACAAAAATATCATCGCATCTTTGTTATTGAATAATAAACTTTTAATTAACTACTGGTAAAAGTAGGAGCACGTGTTTACATAGTCTGGTAGAAAGCATGACTTACTGCTTAACTAAGATAAATTATTGCAAATAAACCGGCTGTAGTAAATATCTAGAGCTTCAAGTTTCTCAAATGCACATATCAAAATATCTAAAGCGGTAGTTTTCTACCTTAAAAATATGTTTATACATGTTTACACAGAAATATTTGATTGAAAAGCGGATAACCCCAATAAATGCAAATGGGTTATCCACCTTGATTTGTGCATCTGTCTGGAAACATTTTCAAGCGAGAACGGTAGGATTAAAAAAAAAAATGCAAAATCTCCGTTCCAATTACGTGGCATAAATCAAGCGTAAAAGAATGAACGCCCGTACTAATGAAGTCCGCTCAAGTCATATACATACACAGTAAGAAAACCAAAAACTAACAATTTCGAAAGCCGTTTATCATTCGAAAATTACGAGTATCCGACTAAATTTTTCATCCACCTCCGGTGTGGCGCAGAAAAGGGATGTCAAAGCGAGACTATACCGCACCACACTGCACGCACTTTCTCCCATAAATTTAAATTAAAATAGGTAGTCCAGAAGTCCTCGGTGAACAAATTGTCTTCCTCGCGTGCGCGCGAATTTCATAAAACGCTTCTATACGCGCTACGGATGCGAAAGCGTGTAATTTCGCAGCGCTGGGCAAAACAACAACAGCGTAGTATAGCTGCTCGGCTACAATTATAAACGAAAGAGCAACAAATTGTTACACACGCACAAGATCGAAAATTGTGATCGGCCGAGAGCCATTAATATTGCCAATGAGCTCTCTCGCGCGCACACACACACACACACACACACACACACACACACACACGTACACTGCAGACACACCGCAACGAGGAGATTATCATCTCCGACTTTCCGCCAACATCCTGTAACAGGCCGTCGCCGCTGCTGCCGCCGTTTGCCGCGTGTGTACGTTCACTCGCTCTAACTCGTCTGTCTCGCTCCTTTTCGCGCATCGCCATTCACTTTTTTCGCCACTCTGCTCTGCCGCTCTTTTGTTTATACATCTATCCGATTCTCTCTCCCTCTCTCTCTTTATGTGTATGTGCGTTATGTGTATGCATGCGGTGCCGGTGCTTCGTTCGCGGAACGATTACGACACTCGGACTGATGATGATGATGATGATGGCGATGACGACGCCGGCGAACATCGTTTCGTTGTTCCTTTCCATTGCGGTTTGCCGTATTGCATTCTGCGAATGTATGTTTATGCGATGAGTCCCTCTCTCTCTCTCTCTCTCTCTCTCTCTCTCTCTCTCTCTCTCGTGTCTATATGGATCGCTCCGTGCGCCGATTGCACTCAGTGTTTCGCTCAGATGGATGTGCAGAATATATCGAAAGTCTAGTTGAGAAGCTATCATATGCTATTGACAAATGTTGGTTGCCACACGTTTCGAAAGGAATGTCCTGTTTAATATTATACAGTTCGTACGCGAATGTTTGTGTAGGTATATCAACGATGCTTGATATTTCCTCTTTCATGTTGATTGTTTAATAGTTCATAAAATCTTCCTTGTTCCTCGCAACGCGTAAATAAGAAGGCGATCCGCAGACCACAACATATAGGTATGACCTCATGCACGAGCACTCGACTAATTATCGAGCGTTACTGACTGAGTCATATGGAAATTTCAGAAACTCGTAAAATTTTATTGTTCGCTCCTTTATTCTGTACTCATCCATATTAGCATTTACATTATTTGCAAGAGATCCAACCTAAATACTCACAATATTCACCAACAAAAGAGAACTCAACCACATCGGCACTCGGCAAGATTCGCAGGATTTTCAATCTGTCGCGATTCGCTCGGTATACGCGCAGAGAGAGCGTCTAGGCACGTGTGCCGGTGCATCCCGGCGGCAACAACTGCAGCACGCAACGCTCTACTTAACCGTAAGAGACGCGAGGTTACGCAGGCGCCGTTGTCTTGTTACGCGCGCCCGCGCCGGCCTCTCCTTTTGTCGCTGGAGTAAAACTATACCTGATGCCACTGCCGCCCATGGGACAGTGTCTCTTCTATTTACCTGTGCTCTAAGTGTTGCATCGCTAGACAAATGCGATGCGTCTTTGTGGATTGAGTGCTTACCTGACATGTTTATAAAGATAGATCTGTGGAATGTCGGTGATTGAACATTTCGCATAAGACGAGGAAAATATCTTCCGAGATATCTTCTTTGTGCATTAGGTAAAGAAAAGCAATTTTAGCGACTCAAAGGCAGGCAGATTAAATGTATTTTCAGTCTTTATACTTTTGCTTAAGCCGATGTAATCTTACTATCGCTTGGTATAAAAAATAAAAATAAAGTAATTGCAGATTTACCAGCAACCTCTTTCGTTCGTTTTTGTTTATTTTACTATGACAGAAATAACAGTTTAATCTTATCACTTAAGTAAATGTTATTTCCGGTTATAAAAGAGAAAAGTTACGACGGCAATGAGTTTCTGATCTTATCGGGGAAATGTATTTAAAAAAAAAAAAAAAAAACCGCTCGATTCGGTAGTTTTTGCAGGAAATTAAATTTAGATATCTTAACAATTCTGCATTTGCTTGACCTTGTACAAAAAAGGTTCTATTTTTCAACAAATATTTGATTCATATGAGAAACAGTTTTTGCACTATCGACCAATGACAAATCGAATCAAAGAAAGGTACAGGTAGAAATTCATTCAACATAAAAGCCACATTTTACCAAAGAAAATAAATAATTATTCGTGTATAAAACATAAGGAACTTAGACGCAATACCGCACTTTAATCACTCCCGTAATAAAGTGCAAATTATGGCGTCGCGACTGCAAAGCAAACAAAAGCACGCTATAGACAGTGCAGTAGCTTACGCGAAGACGACGGCTTCCCTCGAAACGCTTAAACACGAAAAGCGCGCATCGATTATTTGCCCTGCAATTTTCGCGCGATGTTTCGCCGCGCAACCCCTCGGCTCACACGAAACTCGCTCGGCATTTACGTTATTATGTGCATTCGAATTGCGCGTGTGAAGCGCAGTTCGTCTCTCGCTTTGACGCGACCTTTTTCCCACTTATTTGCTGCTGTACGTCTATCGTTATTGTTATGTCGTGCGCTCGGCTGCTGACGCAACTGCCTTTTTTGTTGTGATAGAGGGGGCGACAACTTTTTTTGGCCGATTCGATGTGTGCGAGAATACTTTTGCGCGCGTGGAATGAGAAATGTTTTAAGTATATGTTCTTATACCTAAAAGACTTTGTGCTAGTATGTTTTTGCAAAGCCGAGCAAAAAATCAGCGAAAATTCAGATATGAAACATTGATATTTTATTATTATAAATTGATTAATAAAGAATAAATATTTAATAAGCTAATAGAAAAGCAGCGGTACTGTAAAAAAACAAGTTAACGATCGTTTTATTTAATTTAATTTATTAATTTAATATAAAGGTTTCTATATCCTGTTAATTATTTACAGAAATAAGTGCTGTAAGTGTGTTAAAGAAAATTAAAAAATCAGGAATGGATTCGATGTACATGAGAACATCTGATGTATCTCATGATTAATTTTTGCAAACACGTTAAGTCCGAGTAAAAGCGTGAAGTTTATAAATTGTAATTTTTGCAATTCCACAACTTAATCAGCAGTAAGAGTCGAAATGTAATTGTCTTTTTACGTAGCCGCAATCTCGGAAAAATCCAAATCCTTCGACTAAATCAATCCTATTCAGTGGAAATGTATTTCCGACAAGCATCAGAGAAATCGGCAAAGCATGAATTTATGAAAAAATGCTTTTGCGATCGTTTAACTGAAAGAAATTAATAGCTCGATTTACATTTATCCCGAAAAAAAAAGGACGGAAGGAATTTAACATATCTCGATGGGCTTTTCATTTATCGAAGCGTATATTAAAAGTCTTAATTAAACGATCGCAGATTTGAAATGCTAAATCCATGTCGAAGGCTTGTAAACGAGCGGATATTAACCAAATGTTGCAAAAGTAATGCGAAGGTATAAACTGCAAAGTTATTGGAGTGCGAACGGATTTCATGAAAAGCCAGAGCGAGAAAAAGATCCGCGCGGCGCAATTCAAGCGCGTGTATATTATAAAAATTATTACCGGTCGGACTGTATTAAGAATCGTAAACGAGTTATAATATGATACGCGTCGAGGTGAAGAAAAGAAAAAAAGTGACAACTCAACGTCAGAGTTAATTACGCTGTCCAGTGAGGTTCCCCTCAAAGCTCGTCTTTATTTTTCGGATTGTTTCTTGACCTCGTTGAAAGTCCCATCGGCGCGGCCAACGTAAACAAACGCGAGCTTTACGGCGATGCGCATTCTCTGTACGCAGTCATTTTGCTCGCGCTGCTGCAGTCGCCTTTATGTTACGCTCCGTGAACTTGTACTTAGTTTCGGCGTCATGTTTATTCGCCAGTCGCGGAATGCAGACGGGAGACTGCGACGGACGGGGGCAAAGAGAGAAAGACGAGGTTTAATGCAGCTTCGTTGCCCTCTGTTGCAATGCGCGCCGATGCTATCTCACTTTGGTGGAAGAGGAGAGCTTCGAGTTGTTGGAGAAATTTCGGGGTATAATTAAATAACGTGAAAATGTTAACTGCTGGGCCAATTTGATATTGATTGCTAGCCTCGGTGGTTTGGAAGACTATTTATCTTTTTTGCAAGAATTTAGTGATTAGTAAGTTGAAACACTCTCTATTTTTCATTGGTGTAATTGACGTCAACTTTATACATTGCGATAATCGCGTGTACACATTTTTGGAGACAGGCTTACATCCCGAGTACATCGCACCTCGCTCGCAAATTAAATCCAGGCGATTCTCGCGCGTGTACGGCAACACTGTTTACAGCCCGTAAAGCTCGTACGCACACACGCTGACTTTTTTAATTACCCGCCAGTGTACATATTGTTATTCTTTTCTAAAATATATAGGATAGAGAGAGAGAGAGAGGGAGAGAGAGAGAAAACGAAAATAAAACAGAGAAATGAGCGGAGTCGCGTATCTCAGTGACAAGAAGATTAGAGTTGACGCATTATTGATAATTATAATGCAAGGAGGGAATGGAGGAGCCAACGCGGAAACACACAAGCACACACCGGCTAAGTGGTCGTGCCTTATCTCATTCCACTTTTACTCTTTCGCAGCGGCAGCAGCAGTAGCAGTGCTCGCACACACAGGGACACACGTATAATGCTTGTGTGTACGCGAGAGCGGCTAATTGCGGTTAGCGGAGCGCGGCACACGTGACTCATTCGAATTTTACAGCTTACGCGCGTTATTCTATTAATACAAGCGGCGCGGCGATTTCGTTTCTTTTCATTTTTATTTTCTTTTTTTTTTTTTCGCTTCTCCTCTCGTCGTTCGCGCTATATATACATGAGAGCGGCAAACAAGTGTAAACACAGTGGCCGGAACAATATGAGAGATTGCGCTAGAGCCGCGACGAGGAATCGCTATATTTATTTGTGTGCGAGTCTCGGAGTTTTATCGCTCGCTCACAGGCCGGCTAAAGCCGCGAGAACACTCATTTTCTTGCCGACGAGTGAGATGTTCGCTCAGCGGGGAGAGATGGGGAAAATGGCAGGTTTACGCGAGAGCGCAGCGAGTAGATGGAATATGCTGATTATACATTACAGTGTATAGAATGCGACAGTTTGAGTACGAGGGAAAATGCCCACTGAGACGTATAGACTAATAATTTTAGGCATAATTTTCGTGAAATTGTAGCTTACGTTATATTCAATTTGTCGATGGAAATATCTACTTTAAGATCTTAGAGCGAGTTTCCTTCTCTAATATTTAGCTTTTTCTTATACACCGCAATGCATTAATAAACAATGAGCCAGCGGCAAGTAGATTAGAAACTCACTCTGTTAATTGATCATTAAAATTCAGCGAACTGCACAGAATGAAAAGAGAAACATCAGCATGGTACAACTTTATACGGCCAATAACAATAAGCGAGAGGCGAACGAAAGCGCAGTGGTCAAAAGATTGATTGAGACGGCAGAGCCAACAAATGGGATATACCCGCTCTCGAGTGTACGCGGAAAATAATAAAGTGTACGATACACGCGAGAGAGAGAGAGAGAGAGAGAAGCGCGCGCGCACGCGTGAAGTGACGACGACGGCGGCGGCGGAGGCGGAGGGGAAAGTAGCGATGTCATAAATGTCGGCTTGATTAGAGCGGCGCACGCCATAGTGCAGCTTGTAACCGCTGTGCGCGCCCATACAAAAACTCGTCGATTCGAAACATCCGAACATGCGAAATATACATAATACAACTTTGCGGCTCAGGCTGCTATGGCATTTTAATTAATTGAAAATTTCAGCATTTACATTGCAATTAGTAAAACAATAATTCTTAATTAACGATGACGTTGCCGACACACACACACACACATACGCGCGCATATTATGTACATATATTGTTTTTGCAATATGGCATCGATGTCCGAGTTGAATATTTATTTATATTCGTACAATTAGAGCTGGGCTATAGGGCTTGTGGAGTAATGATATCACTAATTTATCGCAATCTGTAGTGCCGAAATTTCAATGGTGCTGGACACAGGACTGCATGACTCTTTGTGTGTATATATGCTGGAAAATTGTTTCGTGGAAGCCTTTATATGTTACCGGGGCGTTCTTCGATGATGCTGCTGCATTGTACTATGGGTTTGACAAAATTTTCGAATAAAACAAACACGAGTAATAATTTGGAATTTATTTCTCGTGTAATACCGGATCAATTAACGTTGAATATTTTATTTTAATAATGTAAAACGGGAATTTGGTTTAATTGGCTTGTAACGTATGTTTGGATATACATACCTATTTGATCCGATTAAAAAAGAAAAAAAAAAGAAAAAAAAAACAAGCAATAAAAAACAAAATCAAAGAAGCAAAATTTGCATGAAAATTGAAAATCCGCTCGGTAAAGTGGTGAGCTCGGGTGTCCAGACTAATCTGAGAACCCATGCATTTGCGGCAAATTTTTGCACGCTCGTGCAAGCCGGACAGCGGTGGCGATGAAGGACACGCCGGAGCAAGTCGTTCCGGAGTTGGCTCGGGGGGACGGAAGGTGTAGGTCGCGAGCGTGAGGGTACGCAGATAAGGTAATCCCGACCGGCCTCTCACTCTCTCTCTCTCTCACTCCACGAAAATTCCCTCGCGGCTTTGGAAGCCGATCCGTACTTTAAATGCAAGGAGTCCCTCTCTCTCTCTCGTGAGGGAAAACAATAAACAGGCCCTAGGTGTATATATATCGTCTGCTTTACAAGCGAATAAAGGGATGAGCTACGTATTTATTGGCCGGCACTTGAGGTGGCACACTATATTCTCTCGGTTTTTGCGAAACATGGTGCGGATCGGTTTTTCAATGAAACATCCAAAACCTATATGGAAACCATTTACTATTTTCTTAAACATTATCTACGCATAGTCATTGCGAAGCGCAAAGGCAAAACAATCGAGTACAACAGAGTCCATCGATAACAAAGCAGTATTCCATCATACCCATCCACTCCAGACAGCTGAAAATAAAGAGCAATAAAAATTAAAAGCTCGGAAGGAGAGAGTGAGAGAGAGAGAAGGCGAGGCGTATATAACATGGCAAAGTTCTGCCTGGCGAGGCGAGGGACGATCTAAATAGGCAAAGCTCGGCGCAGCTCCTTACGTATGCACATCGATCCTCGCCTTCTCTCTCTCTCTCTCTCTCTTTCTCCTCCTCGCCCCCGGCTCTTTCCTCCTGGCAAGTACTCGAAAATTTCCTCGGCAGCAGCAGCAGCAGCAGCAGCAGCAGCCGGCGCGATTGATTCGAGTCGCGTCGAGTTTGGCGGGCTACTTATCGAACTTGAAGCAGGCATTAGGCGAGCAAGGAGTGCCTTCCACCCGCCCGCCCCTCACCTTTTTTTTTTCAAACACGAGGAAAGAAGAAAGAGCTGGGGGGAGGAAGGAATCGCCGTTATTAAGAACTTCATTAGGAGAGCGGCTCTCTCCCTCTCGCTCTCTCTCTTCTTTTTTTTAAGCTCTCGCTTACTTTCTTCAGCTTTTCACGTTATGCCGGGAAATAAACTCGCGGAGTGGATCGTTCGATTGTATTTATTTAACGCTAACTCCTGACCGGTGCCGAGTCTGGGGCTAAAGTGCGTGGCCGAGGGACGAGGTTGATTTGAAGTTTAATGGAGTGCCCATTGTGAGAGGAAAGTTTGCTGCTGTGTTTTCTTTTTTCCCGGTTCGTTTTTTTCCTTTTTTTTGTTTTCTTTTTTGTCGGGAGCAGTTTCAACAGCGATTGTTGCCCTGATTAATGGCCGATTGTGTTATGGAATTATGCAATTGCTCGTTAAGAAACTTGGGCAGTAGCTATAGTCGAGATTTAAATGCCGCATTACGAGGATGATTTGCGCGTTTTTGAAACCGCCGAGAATAGGCATGGAGGTCTTACTTCAGTGCTATCGCGGTAAGCGGAACAGCGCATGACCATTTCCACAGAATAATTGCACAGGCTGCATTTCCACTGATTAATCGGGGTCCCCGTTAAACACAAAGACAATCCGCATCCTCGACGTTATCGGCTCGTGCGTATAGTTTCCATTCGTCCCAGCCGGCAAAACCACAAATTTTCAACGCCACCTTAAACGAAGCCACACGGTAAGATAAAGAAAACGCTCGGGCGCGGCGATTATGCAATGGAAAACAAACGCACATTGACTCACATTTATTTCCAGACTCGGCGTGCGCGACCTCGTTTATCAGAGCCTGGCAGCCGTGTGACTCAACCGGCTGAAATCTCATCGAGGAGCAGCCGTTACTTTAACGCGGATGGAACTTTTCATCGGCGCGATTTTTGACTCTTACCCCCCCCTCGCTATTTTAAAGGGAATGGAGTCAAGAGTGTCCCCCTCTACAGTGCGCGCATACTAACATCCCGAAGCGATGTCGTCATTCTGCCAGGAGCAAAGTGACGCGAGCTTCCGCCCCGATAGTATAACGCGCGCACACACGCGCGGTAGACGCGAAAGCCGGTCAAGTGCGAACGAGAGAGGGGCAGCAGCTTCGAGAGTTTTTACTCGCGCGCGCGCGCTCCGCTGCCAACGCTTCGGATACTTTGTCGCTCTCGGAGCACGCATCCCGCGGCTGATTGCGCTACTGAGTTTGGACATTTTTTTTACTTTCGCTCCCGCTCTTTTTGCCAGAACGATTAGATTCCGGTTTCCTGTTTTCCTTTTTATTTGCTAGAGGTTGTGGATTGGATTGTTCGTTTGTATATTCACACTTTAATAATAATGGTAAGAAAATTTCAAGTTGTAAATTGGGAGAATTTTAATACTTCGTATATTTTATTATTCACGAGTAATTAAAGATCCGTGTTAAAGTTCTGAATACAAACAGAGTGTTCGAGCGTCACCAGGAAAGTGCACTGCCACGCGCAGCACCAGCTGTGTGTGTGAGAGAGAGATGAGAGAGAGAGAGAGAGAGCGAAACACAGAATCAAATGATCGCCACAACAAAACAACCCTCGGCACCCTCCCGACGAAAAAACAATGCAAGAAAAATGATTTCTCCTCGACACCAGAATCCAGTCCTTCCTCTTCCTCCCTCGAAAAAAAAGACACGCAAGGGAAAGACAAAAAGTCAAGACCCTCTGCGGTATGAAATATTCGACGTCGGCTCATTGTGCGCCAAAGTTCGCCTCGGGAGCTGGTCGGAACGAAAGAAGCCGAGGGAAGAAAAGAGCGAGAGAGCGAGATAGATAAGCGAGACGCTAAAGCTTGGAGAAGGAGAGAGAGCGAGAGAGAGGGGCAGTAGTCGACGGATTGATTGACGCCTACGTACCTTACCCCTTGCTCGCTCATCCGAACTTTCCCCATTACGGCCAATATGCAATGCCTCGCCAAGCGTCTCTCTCTCTCACTCTTTCTCTCACTTTTCAGACCGCCTGGCTTCTCTCTCTCTCCCTCCCTCTCTTTCTCTCTGGCTCTGTGTATGTACAGTTTTAAGTTTCAGTTCCGCCTCATTGTCTCCGTCATTTTCTTTTTTTTTCTCGGCGCCATCGGGCTATTTCTGTTCCTTTTTTTTAAAGCTTCTTTTATGTATGGTTTTAGTTTCAATTTTTGTTGGTGTAACGACGAGGAATTTCGTTTCTGTATTTATGGATTTGCAGAAAAACGAGAAATTGTTTTGCGAAATTTCGTTGATCTTGTATCGATAGTTTTTGTTATTCTATATGATCTGCAAATGAACAGCAACTCTTAAAGAAATATTCCTATTTGAATAAAACTTTGATTAAAGTTCTAAATCTGGAAATAGATGACACATTCGTAAGATATAAATTGACTAAAATCCGTAAATAATCATAAATAATTATTTATTATATAATAAATGCTGTTTAATACGATATAAATATAAGAATAATATGTTCCATAACTCTTACACGTCCTGCAATCTGAGCGTCATTATCTTCATAACTCGCTATATTGCGATATCTGGCAGGAAGCGAAGAGCATAAAAAGATTTTTTTCCAGTCGATTCTGCCGCGTCTCGCGAGCTGCGAGTAAAACTTTCCAACGTATCAGCAGCTTGGACTATTTCGCTCTCTTTCATTTTCTCTCCTATTGGTAACTAACATAAACTAACTTCCTGCACGTCTCTCTCTCTCCCTCTCACTCCCGCTCTCGCAGCTTTCCGTTCGGCCAACCGATTCGCAAAGGCGAACGAGTTAAATCGTCCCGACCTTTATTGCCGTCTTAAAGCAGTTAAGTTAATCCGAACGTCGCGCTTTCTCTCTCCTTCTCAAAAGACTTCTCTCCCTTAGGCAAGAGAGAGAGAGAGAGAGAGAGAGAAGGAGAGCGAGAGAGAGAAAGCACGAAATCGGATCGCTTTTTGGTGTATTTCGCCGAGAGACAAAAACATTAACATAAATCAGGAAGAAGCCCGTGCCGAGGGTGAGAAAACGGGAATGAGCCGCTCGCGCGTACTCGCTTTTCTCTCTCTTTCTCTTTCGCTCTCTCCCTCCTTCTCTCCTCGCCCTTATCGTTTTCTCTCTTAGCGTTCCCCTTCTTCGCAAAACTCCCGAGTCAGATGTTTATTCGATTCACTTTGGTCTGGCACTCCCCTTCACGCACTTTCCGTCTTTCTATCTCTATCACTCTTTTCCTCTTTCTCTCTTTCTTACAATTTGGATCACTTCACCATTTTCATTCTTTTTTCTGGTTCTCTTTACTTTGTTTCTCATTTTCTCTTTTATCTTTCTCTTTTCTATTTTTGTTTATCGATTTTTCTTCTTTCCTCTCCTTCATTCCTATTTTTTCGATATTAAATTTCTTTCTTGGTGGCTTGAAATACTTTTCAGTCCAAGATCTTTTAAATTCTTCATCCCCTACTTTTCCTCTCTCTCTCGAGAACGGTCTCATAATTAATACTAATAAAACCGTATCAATGTGGCTGGGCTCACGCCGTTTTATTAGCCGCTTGCGTGAAATGGACACCCCTCCAATCGTCCTTGATAATGACGTCATCCCGTTCAAAGATTCGGTGAAAGTTCTTGGCGTTACATTGGACAGCGCGCTTTCATGGACCCCGCATTGCACTACAGTTTGCAGCACGGCGTTTAAAGCTCTGTGCAAGCTCCGTAAATGTGGCGACATGATACCGCGTGATGTCAAATTGCTGCTTGTGAAAAGTCTCATTTTCCCGTATTTTGACTACTGCGCGGTGCTATTTCTCGATCTATCCGATG
>UELU01140086.1:392-118111 GCA_900490025.1 Megastigmus dorsalis | reverse complement strand
TGGTCTATATTGGCATAACCTATATACGTGGGCATCCTCCTTTTTATTACGATAAGCATTGATTTTAAGCAATTTTTTTTAGTAAGGATGCATGTAATCTATCGTTACGTGGGGACGTTCGGTTCGGGGTTGGTTATCCGTGGTTTGAATAATAAAGACAATCAAGTGTTCGGTATAAGTCGTGTATTTAGTTAGTTAGTTCGCGAGAGTGATGTGGGCCGCATCGCGGTGTCGTCCAGACTCCTCGAGTCGCGCTCCTCGCGGCTCGAGCTAGACTCCGTTTTCGAGTCGGTCCATTTGGAGGGAGGTTGGATCTTCTCATGCTTATCTCGCGCGATAGTCCAATTCGGCGGAGGGCAGGTGTCAAGTAGGCGCTGGCTGCCCGTGGGAACGCAGCAGCCAAGTCGCGTACGTGACACTATCAAGTTATGTGACTTTTTGAGTTTGATACATTTTGCGATGATGAGAATATAAGGTACTACCGTGTAACGCTAGTGCCTATGAAAATGAAGATTTTTCATAAAATATACTATTTTTGAATTACAATTAATAGGTTACTCTAATCACATTATAAGAATAAATTTTCAGTCTAAGTACCTAATAAAATCGATGCATATATGTCGAGAAGAATGAAATTTGAATATCTAAGATAGTACCAAAATAATGCTTCCGAAACAATTTTTTTATTAAAGCATGCTTGTTACATCATCTAATCTAACTGAATTGTTCATAACATCATTAAAAATTGGTAAAATATTAACTTTTAATGTAAATTTTCTGCAGAAATAAAGATGCTCTTCGTATACATATTTTGATTTCAATTACCGTAAAATATAGATTTTTTGCTTAAAATATTATTTTTGCAGCAAATGTTTTTATGCAACAGTTATACTTACCTCCCTATTGAAGATAATCGCGCAAAAAACATGCGACAAATCACGCGACAAATAGTATGAAAAATCACAAGAGATTATCGCTCATTCTCTCTCGCGAAAAATCGTGCGATTATATAAACATAGAAATATTTGGTATGATTGATATTGTATTATTTATTCATTTTTTACACAAATATGTACATATATAAAATTTAAAAAAAGTTAATACGTATTCATTGTTAATATCATTCAATTTCAATAATAAACGCTATATATTTCTATATGCTTATATAATCCCGCGATTTTTCGCGGGAGAAACTGGTTGATAATAATCTCTTGTGATTTTTCATACGATTTTTCGCGCAATTTATCGCAAGATTTTTCGCGCGATTATTCCCACAGAGTTGTTTTTTTAAGTTATGAGGTATGTCCGCAAAAATTGCCACCAGAGCGAGCACTGAGTAGAGTAAATGACTAATTCACACGCATATAACTATAGTAATTTCTCTTTCAAATACCCACGCACGCGATCACCGATATAATACAATACATAGTTGCGCCGCTCTGTGGGCAATTTTTGCGGACATACCTATTAGATTATAATTTTATAATGTACGTATTTCTTCTGACGTCAAAATATATGCAAAATGATGGCAACATATAATAAATTACAATCGGCATAGATTGAAACATACATGAATTACGATTTAAGTTTGAAATCCACCCTATACTTAATATGGTATACAAATATTTTCAATTACATTTGTTTACATGCGCACTAAACTTTTCTATATCGGTTTTTTATGCATTGCATTTATAAAATACTAATCATTTACATTCGGTTAGTTCATTTTTTTAGGTCACCTATTTTATATATACACATACAACAAATTGATAACTCCACCTTTTGCGTATTTATAGTATAGTCAAGCTTCAAGCTAAAGCTATAATTTGACAATTGTCCGTAATGCCAGTTAGCAGAGTTTGCTTGGCAGGCTTGATTTGACAGTTGACCGTTGACGCTCGAATAGTCGAATTTTATGCCGTTTCGGCGTGAATTCGAAACAAAATTCGAATTATCATAATGATACATACTATCAGATCGAATAAGCCGCACAATAGGTAGAAATATTTTTATTCATGTAAAATTCTGAAAAATTACTCTGACTAATGATGTGCTAATTCAGTGCTATCAACATACTATTACTTTCTTGTTTTGAAGTCTAAATTATTTACCATAACACTTTGTATGAATAGAAAATATACAAAACCAGTACACTATATACCTATATATTTTATTTTACATTTTTTATAAGTTAAATTTCTTTACAAGAAAAATTTCGAAGTGAAACGATAATTAAAATAGTAGTACGAAATTCAACATATATATTTAATTATTTTATCTTTTTAAACCTTTTAATAATAACAAATTAATTTCTCAACTACAACAGACCATTTGTAAATATACGGATTTAATAAAGCAGGTAAAACATTTTATTTTAAATGATTATAAGCAGTATATCTCGCCATCTAAAAATTTTCTTTACACTTTCTTGTAAGCTATCATTAAAATATTAATTTTTAGTATCCAAAAAATATACTAATCTAAACACTTCGCAACATGATTATGTCTTAATTATTTACATGAAAACATTTGATATTTTCCTATTGACTCTTTTATATACAATGTTTTATAAACAATCTTATTACTGTATAAACCAGCGCAATAAAGAAAGTCAATACCCTGATATAATATCAAGTCACATGTGTACAAAAAAAGATTATAAATGAGATCGTCGTCAAGCAATTTTAGGTGTTGAAGGTAATTGATTCATACTATTGATTTCTGAAAAATCAATTATAATTTTATCATGCTTGGGATTATATTGCCTGTAAAATAAAATATTTATTATATAATCAAAGATAAGCATTTCAACGATGAAATCAAGATTATAAATGAGATCGTTGTCAAGAAATTTTAGGTGTTGAAGGTAATTGATTCATACTATTCCAATTGATTTCTGAAAAATCAATTATAATTTTATCATGCTTGGGTTTATATTGCCTGCAAAATAAAATATTTATTATATAATCAAAGATAAGCATTTCAACATTTTATTTTCATTTTGTAAAATATTCATACCTATATTCTACTTTAGCAGCATCAAACATTCTCTTTGCTGCTATAGTTGGTTCTTTGTGAGCATGTTTGTCAGACATATAATACACCCTTTTAATTCCAGATTGAATGATTACTTTTGCACACTCATTACATGGAAATAAGCCTACGTAAAGAGAACAGTTTTTAACATTTTCTGAGTTTTTATTTAAAATTGCATTTACTTCAGCGTGACACACTAGAAATAAGTATCATGGTTATTTGTTATGCAAATAAATAAGCTTAAGCATAAAGTATCATAAATGAAACATAATATACATGAATCTTACCATAAAGATATTTTGTTTCTAATCTAACTTCGGTCCCTTTATTCCATGGAAACTTATCATCGTCACAACCAATTGGCATACCATTGTAACCAACTCCAACAATCTTTTTATCCTCATTGACAATGCAAGCTCCAACTTGAGTGCATGGATCCTTACTACGCATAGCAGCTAAAAAAGCAACACCCATGAAATATTCTTCCCAATCTAAGTAATCTTTCCTTTTGTTATTTACATCCCTATAACAAGAAATATTAACAACTATAACATTTTATAACAATTTAATTAACTCTTAAATATCAGAATATTTAATTTACCTTAATTGTTTACTAGATTCATCTCGAGAGTCATCGTTGGCGCTCAAATTCATTTTATCCAGTTTAAATTCGTCTGCCATTTTATTTATGTCAATCAGAAAAAAAGTATCACCGTAACTTTTCCCGCGGTTTTAAAAGACATACAGTATTAACCTACGAATATAAGTAGACGTTGATTTAAAGTTACTCGTTTTTATTTGCTACTCAAATTGATGTATTTCCTTGTTTTGGTTTCAATGACAAATAAAAACAGATGGCAATAAAATAAGTGTTGACTAAATCTATATATAATGTTTTCAAATTTATAAAATCATACGTAGATAAAGAAATTATACAGTTTTAATTAATGTCTTACTTAATTTAAGAAACGTATAACAGGCCGCGCTTCAGCCTACAATGCATATTACAGTTTTGACTTGAGGTCTGAGGATTTATGAGGAATAAGATTACTGAGAAGCACTGGTCACCTGGCTGGCGAGTGGCGAGTGAGCGCGTGATGAGAATAAACACAAAAATATATATATATATATATAGAGCTGCATTCAACTCAGTCGAGCCACTCTGCTGTTGGTATCTGTTGCATTCTGCAATACCTATAGAGAAATACTGTAATAGTTCGAAAATTTTCCGAAAGATGGTGGAGACAGCCTATCAACATCTGTAGTTATGAAATAATATATATATATAATGAGATATCAGTTAATATTGAAAAAAATCTAGATTACTTTTACGATACTCTAATTTATTGTGATACCATTATAGATTTGATTTGAACATTATCAAAATATATTTATCAATTATAATAGCATTTAAAGTAGATGAATATATATAGTTATTTTGCATATACTTAATTATCCTACACTGTAAAAAAAACCTTTGTGAAATTACTACATTGAGAGTAGGTAATCAGAGTGACCAACGTTGAGAATAGTAAAATTGCTACAATATATTGTAATTTTACAACATGCTATGAAATTTTACAATATATTGCAGCAATTTTACAATATATTGTAGTAATTTTACTATTCTCAACGTTGGTTACTCTGATTACCTACTCTCAATGTAGTAATTTCACAAAGTTTTTTTTACAGTGTAATAGCACAACACGTCCAAGAACGTCCAAGAAACGTCCAAAGAACATCTTTTCGTTTCTTGGACGTTCTTGGACGTGTTGTGCTATTAGAGTTGTAAGTATGTATGTACTTACAAATAATAGAAAATTTAGTATGCTGCTTAGTACCTACTTGTATATAAGCCGACGACAGCTATATTTCATAAATATTACTAGACTATTGCTATAACTGCGAAATAACTTAATTTTATTAGATTAGTATTATAAAAGCTTATCTTTTATAAATTAATTTTTCTAATAATACAATTTTTAAATATTATTTTATTTTTAGCATTCAGACTTATCAAGTTCTATAATGCAGTATATTTTGTTATAATAAATATTATTTTCTATTTAAGGAAATGTTCAAGTTCTACGTGAAATATTGAGTTATAGAGACTGTAGATCGAGCTGGAGCTCCTCATTTAATTTTGCGAATTTTTGACTATATACAAATTTTTTAATCCTAAAAAATATATTTTTTGATAAACAGAAGGTGGTTTCAGGTCAATATTTAAATTGTAAAATTTGTAAGTCTGTAAAATTTGTTCAGTAAAATAATAGTCTACAATATGATCGATACATTATAACATCTATATTTTTTTACATCGGAAACGTAAGTGATGTATTATAAAGAAAATTTTTGAACATATAAACATACAGGGGAACAAATTGTCGTACCTGAAATTTGTGCCAAATTTTATTGTAAGATATAGACGAAACTTAATTATAATATAATTATATATATCTAATTTGCCTTAATTGTTTACTAGATTCATCGTTGGTGTCTATATATGTATACATTAATAATTTTTCATGATACATGCATATTTGAAAGAAACATTTCTGTTTCGTGGTACTGCGTGAGGGAGAAGCTCAAGCTTTTTCGTCACGTCACCCGGTAGCTCCTGGTACCAGAGTATTCAATGATAAAGAAGACAAACAAAGAATTAGAACATAATATTTTCATATTTACAACGTTAACACCGCAGTAGCTGATTCATTTTTTCATTTTCTCAAATATTTTATCACGTTATGGTTTAACACTGCGCCTCTATAATTTAATTACATTATTTCTCTGAATTTTAAATTGTCAATAATAAAATAGTGTAATCTGGTTATTTTAGTGTTAAATATATTAATAATATTATAAAGTATACAGATAAATATATGTACATGTATTTGGTACTAAACAAAAATGTTTAATGTTCTATACTATAAATGCCTCGATAAATGATCCGTTACATCTTCCAACAATAACACGAGAGTTATTTTTCTGAAATAGCAAAATCTATTATAATATCTGTATAACAATAACCTTTTAAGTATCGCGAAGATCTTAAGCTATTTCGTAAAAAAAAAAGACTTGAAGTGCAGGTTCGTCTTGTTGGTTAGTAAGTGCCAAGGTAGATCTAGCGACGAGAAAAAGCAGACGTGCTCTAAAGTGGGTGAACGAGGACTTGTCTGTAGAATGTCACGTTCTTGCATTGTCGCGTTACAAGCAATCCCCAAGCATAAAAAGCCGCTGCTTTTCTTAGGCCGTTTCTTTGTAGCGAGTATATGTACGTAAAATTTTTCAAACCTGACAGCCATTATAAGCAAGCAGTTATTTTTATTTCTGTTCGAGTGTGCTTTTTTCGCTGTTATTCCAAGTTCTTTTCGGGGGAAATGTAATTATACCTAAAGTCTGGAGTTTTATAACCTGCAGTCGCAGACGGCACATTGCTTAAAAACAAATGAAAGTTCCCGTAGCATTTGTAGATAGTATATACCTATATTAGAACGAGACGAAATGCGAATACGTCAGGCGATTGATGTTACAAGTTGTAAATAACCTGCGCGAATTGATTTTTTTTTCCGCTGTATCTTATTACTTACGAGGTCAGTTGCGAAACGATATATGTATATGTATACGCTTTTATCGGTAAAAGGAAACTTGCAGTTTTGCCCCGTTTGATCGACGATACTCTGAAAGGACTGCGTTCGCAGCGTCTGAGGTTAAGAATTTTAAGAGGTTAGTTCAAAGAAATTGAGATCAAACATAATATGTGCATAAAATCCAAGTACTTCCAATTAAATAATTTACCACAAATTACAATGTCTTGGAACTTCCAGAAAAAGTTATTTAGCTGAAAAATCATTAAATTCAAATACAAATAATATAGTTAAATATTTAGCTCTGTACTGTGCATCCTTTAATTGAATCATTTAAGCATTTGGTTTTTAAAAAATATTGAGTGTATACTTATTTTGAAAAATAATAGGGTTTTCTTGTGCATGATGTATTGATATTGGAAAAAATAAAGTTCCAAGTCTAAAGCTACTCTCAACAAAATTCAATAGTTTATTTTGCTCAGTATTTATAGTAAAAAATATATAGAAGGTAAACCTGAAATAGGAGTTTTTTTTTAAATTCTGACTTAATTTTTTCGTGCATATTTCACTAATTAATAGCAATAAAATATCTTCAATTAATATATCTATGTTCATTTATTTAAAAGTACAAAAAAAACTAGGCCTCATTATTTTCAAAAATACAAAAGCAAAATTTAGCCAATCAATTGAAATTTAGCTAAAAATCAAACTTGTCTTTTCCGAATATAAGTTGAATATTATTTTCTTCTATTGAGAATGAATGGTGTACATTACATTTACTGGTTTACATCTTCCTTCATATGTAGATACATTTACAGTGGTGACATAAATATATGTATATATATATTCTACGTACTTATACGCACGTAGAATCTCGCAAACAATTCTATTTAAATAAAAATTCACTCTAAGTAATTTAAAAAACAAATTTTATACGTTGAAAATGTACTACTCCAAATAAATGTGTCATTGAATAAGTCCATATAAAAAAACATTTATTCTAAACAAACTATAGCTTTAGATTTTGAATAAATAAACATTGATTTAAGAACCATTTACTTAAAATCAAGTATGTATAAATGTATTTATAGGTATACATTTTTATTTGAAATCCATTTGAAATTAAATAGAATTATTGAAATTGCCTTTATGTATGTATATAGATTGCATTTACTCCGTACTATTGATTAAATCATTAACTCCCTATTATAAAATGACTATTTTATATCTTAATACTTAAACTAAAATAGTATTTTATATCTAAATCACTAAAGAGGCTAGCTCGTAAGAAATATTAATTAGCGGAGTTTTATGCGAAAAAAAAACTGTCCCCGCTTAGACAGCAAAGCATCAAGGGACCAAAATAGCCAGTCACCCTTCAGCAAGCGTAATAGATTTACATGGTGAGCTGGCATCCCTTCGGTACACACACATCATGCGAGCCCAAAAACAAGCAATAGCCATTAGGCGGATACTATATAACGCTATATAAGCTATTACAGGGTGAGGGTGAGACGCATTGGCAAATAGCGACGCTTTTTACACACCTTAATTTGCGCGCCAAGAGTCGAGTGCTGTCTTATAAGTAACTTGACGCCCTTTATTGTCTATTGAGGAGTTGTGCGTTATCGCCTTCTGCGATAAGCCGCGTGGAGTCGTCACTTTACGCAACGACGGGGGCTACATATACGATGAGGATCTTGGATATCCGATCTTATACTGCACCGAGTGCCTTTTACACACGCCGCGTATTTGCGAAAGTACACCATGGGGGCGAGTATTTTCTGTTTAACATTTCGTCGACCTAATATGCCTTTGAGTGAAATGTATTGCTGAATTGTGGATTAGTGTGAAATGTATAAATCATAAGAACTCCTTACTTTTAAAATTTTTTAAAATGATATATAGCGTATGATGTTATATCAATCAATTTTTGTAAAAGAAATCAAGATATATATATATTAAAACCGAGTTTTGTAGACGGATATTGCATTTTGATTACGAAAATGATTAGTTGTAAAAAGTACTTGGTCATTCTCACTTAATAAAAAATTTACTGCATAATATCCCCTGTAAAAACACTATAAACCCTGTGTTTATAACAAATAGCAATTCATCAAATACAATTATAAAAGCAAGAACTTAGAAAGTTTCCAGCAAATTTAGAATTATTGAGTGTGCAAATATGTATGCAAATATCTCGAGATATATCTGAATTAATTTTTTAATGGATTGAATTAACTATATATCTATATAATCTGATGAATACATTTATGTATAAGTTAATAGAATTCTATATACAGTGCTTTCACACGGACTTTCAAAACTTTTGAAACCCGCGCGCAAAACAAAGTAAAATGTTATCAGGGCCGCTCGGTAAACCGTTACGGGCATATTTAAATTCCAAATCTGCGGCAAAAGAGAAGCGTGCGCTCGCTGTGCAGTGTTGTCGCGTTCGGCAACGAAAAAAAAAAAAAAAAAAAAATCAACTTATGCGATAGAAGCCGAAGCAGCAGGAGTAGAGCGCCGGTCACGCTGCGAGAGCCGCACACGGCACTACATCTTGTCTCGACTCTCGCATATACAGCGCATGTGCACGTGTGTAAGCTGACTCGTGTCCGTGCCGCGTTGCACTATACGGCTGCAAGTGGTATATACACGTGTATACATAGAGGCGCGCGAGAATCTCGTTGTCCGTGCACAAGCTGTACTCGCGGCCGCCGCGCAATTTAAAACTCTCCGCAGGCATCTGGCAGTTCTTCTATAGATACATACACTTCGTCTCCTCAAAGCTCTCGCCGCGCGCGGCCGCTGCAGAGCCGTTAATGCGCGTAAATGCGTAAGACAGTGCGCGGCGGCGGCACGGGCCGTTACTTCTTTGCGTGCCTGGCCAGAGCCAACGACTGTCTATATGTATGTACGCGCCGGAGCGCCTCTACCTCTCTCTACGTTTTTCGTTATATTTTAATGTTTCGGCGGGGGTTATTATGCGCAATTTTACCGTAATTACGAGGTATCGCGTACTTCATTGTGCCGTATATATATACGCGCGCGGCTTTGCAGTATAGGCTATGGCTAGCGTATAAGGAAGCGGAAGGGAGGAGTCGGCTTTTTTCATTGACCAGCTGCGGCATTTTTTTTATTCTTCCCTAGAGTTTTCCGCACACGTGGCGTAATTTTGATTAGCAAAATTACGTTGAATGCGTATTTCGTTTAGTACATTTATTTCAAACACAATATTATACCTATTGAATTATTTTGATTATGTTATAGATAAGAAAATATATATATTTAATCATGTAATAAATAAATTCGTAAATCGCAGAAAAATAAAGGATGCTTATTTGTAGGAATTCAATGAATCCATTTTTTTAAATTGTTTCCCTTTCGAATCACTGAAAGCACTGTAAAATTAAGTGCCCGTAAAACATGCGGTATATTTAAAGATTGCTATATATATATACTATTTATGAGGATGCTTCTACACCATGCACGAATATTACTTGCATCGTTTCTTTTATTAACGAATATACTATTTATAGATAATACTCATTTTGTTGTGCAAACTATTTTACTTCCGCATTTAAGAATTTGATACTCAAAAAAAAATTATTTCTTAAAGTGGTGCTCACTTCAAAATAAGTCTCTTCAGTTTCTAAGTTTCTAAATTTTGATAGATAGAGTAAATATAGTTACAGAGTTTGATTAAACAAAAATCTTTTAATCTTTGATATATAATATATAACACAATCACATAAGACAATTGCTTCCGTGTAAGTTACATAATTGCATCATTGTAACGTTTGACCGAAGCTATCTCGCAAGTTCCGCGGATCAACATGTGCGCGCACAGCTGGCGAAATCATGTGCAAGTGCAGGAGAGAAAAGATGAGAATGATTGCTCGAGTATCCCTGCGCAAAAGGGACCGACGAGTAGTTGGCGAGTGCCTCAGGGCCAAATCGTGATTTCTCGCATTCTGCCTTCTGCCTTCTGCTGCTTGTGTGTGCTGCAAGGGGTAGCGAAACAAAGAGGCCCTTGTGCTGGCATTTAGTCGGTACGCGAGGTGGAATCTCAAGCTCCTCGGACTGTGGGAGCGAGGAGGAGAGAAAAGAGGAGAGACTCGGGGCAAAAAAAATGCTCGTGACAGGGAACATCGAGCGGAGATTCGCCCAGAATCTTTTTCTTAGATTTTAGATATTTTTCTGCATAGCTATATATTCGCAGTTCAATCGGAATTTTAAATAGCTATTTTTCTAAATCTTCATTCCGCAAATTATATGTGCATATAACGTATACGTATTGTCAAACACTGGCGTAGTTTTTTTCAATTGGTGGTTGTATATTATATTATTTAACCAAATCAATCTAAGAAATAAATAAATAAAGCAATTACGTAAATCACATGTTGTAGTAAAACTATGTGTAAAAAGGGAAACTTGTACTGTTAGCTCGTCCATTGTACAGAGAAAGAGTAAGGAACAAAATGAAAAAGGTATTTGTCAACTACAGAGCAAACTGCACGAATTGTAAGTAAGAGGCCAATAACCAGCGAGAAAAAGAAGAAAATATAAAAATCGTAAATTATGATGGGGGAAGCTGGGAAAGGCAGATAAAAGGAAAGGGAGAGGAAAGCGACGAGGAAAGGGGAAGAGGGAGATGTAGAGGTTAATATCCACGTTGGGACGAAAGATTCGAGAACGCCGGGTTCTTGAACTTGACTCCGGCAAGTTCACATGGAGCCAAATCGAGAGGAGGAGGAGGAGGAGGAGGAGGGGGGGGGAGATGTAGAGAGGGAGAGGAAGAGGGAGATAGAGCGAGAAACGAGCGCGAAGAAGGAGGGGAGCAAAAAAGCGCCGACCACGAGGAAAAAGTTGCTATATAGCTGGTAGTATATAGCCGCGGGAAAAGGAGCGCGAGATAGGGGGAAAAGAGGAAAACATGATGCGCGCACGCCAGAGGAAGAGGATAGTCGAATATGGCCCAGACAGGAGAGATGGAAAAGGGAAGAAAGGCCACGGGAGCGGCGGCGGGGATCTCTGTGTTGCTCCGCTGAAATACTCGGATACGGAGGGCGCAAGTATTGATTAAAAGGGGTTGCGCTCGCTCTCGCCCGCACTATATATACATCCCTATACACACTGAGGGACGCGAGCTGCTCTTCCTCTCTACCCTCCGCTCCCTTCTTTTGCCCTCTGCACAACTTCATCTCGATGACGGCTGCCTTACGCCGTGCCAAGTGCTCTCTCTCTCACTTTTATCACCGAGCAAGCCCGGTATCTTCCGCCGGGGTGTTCCGTTGCGGCTATCCCGTTGTACGGGGACGCGAGCCTCCCGCACGGCGCGCAAACTAAATCACGCGGGGCTCCGCGGATCGCTCGAAGCGTAAAAGGGGCGGCCCTGCAGCGCGCGGCGGAGGGGATGATAATGTCGAGCTCTCGCGCGCGCGCCTCGAGTCTGCACAGCTGCTGCTGATGCTGCCGAGGCGCAGACGTTGCGCGAGCGCTGCTGCCGCATCGGGGATGAATTATTCGCCTCGGGATCTCTACGCAGATTTCCTCTCGCGGGAATTTCCATCCGAATTGATGGATAATGCATAGGTGCACGGACCACGTTGGGATCTCGGATTTTAACGCGACGATGGCCCCGGGCCGACCTCTCGCTGCGGTCTGTACGCGCATTAGAACACGCTCGACTTTTTCACAGGAGATAGGGCCTCGTTCGTTTATTTTGCGAGTGATGGAATTTTCTGATTTTCGCGAGGATCGAGATTGATAGTTATTTGATGCATATAGCTACCGAGGATATCGATTGAGCCAGTAATACTTTGTATAGAAGACCAAGGACAGACAATTAGGCACTGAGGCTAAGTGAATATAATTTTCTATGAATATTTATGAGGCGAAGTTTAGGTGATGTCGCTTGAAAGGGTGACAGCTGGGGGATTATGCACGACTTATCAGAATCAATAGTTTTAGAGCGTTCGAGTGCACACTTGGATGAAAATTGATTATAATTGAATAAGTATAAGTCATAGTGTCCTTTATAAAATGAAATACTGTGAGGTGAAAGGTAACCGTATAAAATGTACGAGAAAACATTTAATTTAATTCCAGAGGTTGTTGTAAATGCTTATACAATAGTTTCATTCATAATGCCCCTTATCTTATACCGCCTCATATTGATAGTTAGAAACAATGTAGCAAGTGAAAGAGCATGTAGGGCAACTATAATAGTTAATCTTAAAATGCAATAATCTTATGTGAGCATTATTGACGGAAAGTCAAATACTTGAATTTTTTAAGCTATATAGTAACATGTTTAATCATCAAATGCAATGGAGAGCTATAATTATAGAAATAAATATTCAATTTATTCGTGACTCCGAATACATATTTATCAATGAAATTATTGAAATATTATAGTTTAAATCATATATTTTTTGTTACATGTGCTTTATTTTATAATTAGTTTTTAATCTTGGTTGAATTAAGGCATTGATAAAAGGTTTTTAAGAGTACTTGAAAAATCAGAAAGTAAATTCCGTAAATTTTTAAGATTGTACATTGAATTTAATAACTCGGCGAAATGAGAATACGTTATAAAAGATAAAATTATACAGCTAGAGTTCGCGAGGAAAATCCTCCGAAAGTAGAGAAAGAGGTATGAGCTCAATTTACGGAAACGCTCTTCAGTTTGCCCTCCAGCAAAGATGACACTAAAGAGGGCGGAAAGAGGAAATTTTCGAGGGTCCGTGTCGTGGTTCACCTACCTGCACGCTTTACTCTCTCTTCCCCTTCTCTCTTTCTCTAATCATATCTCTTCCTCGTTTTACTGCTGCGTGCAGCACAGGTATATATTTTCATTTCGTGGATTCGTATTACCATAGATTATGATAAAACTTCATAAAAATTATAAAGAAAGATCCAAGTATGCACGCATTCAATTTTCTGTGTTCATATACAAAACTTTATTGACCACACAAAAATTTCGATAGGCATATCAATATTTATTCACATTTCCAACAAGCAAACTTTTTAATTTTTAATTTTTATTCAGTATTGTTTTCGCCTACAAGCTTTTGAAAACTGATGAGTTATTAAAAATCAGATGACTTTAATTACTTAACCTAATTTGCTTATCAGTTGCTTATTTTCAAATATATTAATCTAAATCAACTTAAGTTATTTGCCTATACGATTCAATATGTAGACTTAAGTTATTTAAGCCTATACAATCAATATGTAGAATTATTTTCTGGAAAGTTATTAGTATTATTTGAGTTCTATCATATATAGATAAGCCTTGCTACAAAAAAAGTAATATTTTCATTCTTTACGAATATCTAAATATCTAATTAAAAATACTATAAAATTGAAATTAAATGTTATCTGTTTAATAATTTAAGAAGCAATATATCTTTATGTAAACAGCACAATCTAGTAGCCATAAAAGTATATAAAATAAAAAATGGGATTAGAAAGTATTGAAGAAAATTTGATTATGCAATAAACAGTAGCACAAATATATGATGATAAACATATTTCATGCATGCAAGTCTTGACTGGAATCATGTAGTTACCACGTGATTATGCAATCTGACGTTAAACTTTTATAGTTTGATTTTACAAATGTAGATCACAATAGTGTTCATTTAAAAATAATATAAAGCTTTGTTGGTGTTATTCAATGCATTGTAGAATTTTTTCAAGGATTTTTAAGTTTTCTTTAGTTTTTTTTTTGTCATACTTTTTAGTATTGAATTTAAGCATAATTCTTAAAGAATGTAGATACTAGTGATTACTATTATATTTTAATATATTGAAAATGTTTTTCCAACAAGTACGCAAATCGTTCGAAAGAGTGGTAAAAAATAGTTATTTAGATAGTTTGAGGAATTTATTTTGATATTTAGCTTGTTTTGCAAAAACGGTATTGCTCTAAATCGTTATATATTCATGTACGATTGCACAAAGTAAATGAACAAACTTATGAGTATTATTTTACAATTGTTATATTCTATATGCATCTAAAAATATTAATTAATAAATATTTTGTTTTGTCAGAGAAAAAAATCAAGCTTTATAGGTTGAATTTCGAGTGCGGGCTTCGAAGAGAGTCTTTTTTATATTTACATTATATCTACATATATTTAAAGCTGGAATATTAAAATTGTTTTAAAAATGACTTCAAAATAATTTAAAAGTGATTTAAAATCCTTCACACCTCCTATACCAGTCCTACCTCTAAATATAAGGCACTACCGTGTAGCGGTCGTGCCTAAAAACCACTACTAAGTGGTTGAGGTTGATGAAAAACTGTTATAATTATTTATCGGATGAGAATTCAGAGACCGGGTTATAGTAGAGATGAGAAGAGATGTCAATATATAAAGCCTTACTACATTTAAAGCCGATAAATAAACTACTTTTATGTATTATCTTTAAATTTTTATTGATGAGTTTTTTATAATGACTGTGGTGAAAACCAATTTCACATTGTTTCACGTACATAATTTATCATGTTTAACTTGAAATTCAAAAACTAAATATATTATTTAAGGTTATACATTAAAAATCATTGTTAAATTGAAAAATGTTTTGCATATATTTTTGTTTAAATAAGAAATACCTATGGATATAAAATTTAATTTAGTGCAGGATCAGAAATAAGGATAAAGTACATTATTAGAAACTTTTAAAATTATATTTTCATACAAGTTGTTTTAAAATTATTATACTACTACAATTAATATGAATTAATCGTTTAAACTTGGCATCACGTTGCTCGAAAAAATAGACTGACTTGTTATTTTAATAAAAATCAGCCGATCATGCGATAGAATCATTTAAAAAGGTACAGTACAAGTAAATCGATGGATTATAATTATTCTATATTATACACTTCATCTCTTTCACAAAGGCAATGAATCAGCCTCTAGCAAGATATGCTTCACCAGCTTGTGCTTGCATCTGCCTCTTAATATAGGCAATCTATGCTAAGCTTAATTAGATTTTAAGTGCCTACACCTGTAGATAATGTGAGTATTATCTGCATTTTAAAATTATTCATTTCACAGTTTCTATATTCATTCAGTACATGGTAGATGTTTAAAAATTAGTAACGAGAATTGGATATAAAAATGAATCAAGTCTATCCTATACGTTAATTCTGTTAAACAAACCATTAGTTCTGTTCGAACAAAATTTAAATTTACGAACAAGTATGCCTGCATACATGTATACATGGTAGCAATCTTGTAGCTATAGATATGATTTTTCGTTTAGATTTTCAAATGCTTTGAATATTTGTTTGAATATAAGTTTGCTATACACACACACACACACGCACACACAAACACACACATATATATATATATATATATATATATATTCAGAAAAGTCTATATATAAATACTTATATTTCATCTACTAAAAGCTTGAAAGCTAAAGGAAACCATGAAGCGAAAAGGAAATACATCGGCAAAATAAATGTTTTCAGCACAGAACGTAGCCTTTAAAACAACTCGGGCGATCGACGTTTAAGCAAACCCGAACAGTTAAAGAAAGAAAATAAACTTGCTGGATCCTTGCCAAGGCGGCTCGCGTTGGAGGCTCTCTGCATACACAACTCTTTCCTTCCTTTTACTCCTCTCTCCCAACCCCCGATTCTCACAACCCTTACATTTTTCTTCATCAATTGCTCTCTCACAGGTCTTCGTTAATTCGCTCCTCTTTCTCTCTCTGTCGCTCTTCACATCGGCGCGAGAGCTAAACGCTCCAAGTGTACGCGCGACTCCGGCGTTCGAAGCCGCTCCGCGTATAATACCCTTCGTATATATAGGTATACCTGTATATACCCAGCATGCAGCCATGCTATCGCTCTCACGGATTCTGCACGCGCCGATATAACGCCGGTACTCCAGCTCAGCACGTGGTGTCTACCGGCTCCGATACATCCCTCTCTCTCTCTCTCTCTCTCTCGCTCCCTGGCTCCGCACTAAAGCAAAGGGCCACGCTTACACGCACACGCGCAACACGAGCTCCGTCCGAAAGCCCGAGCGCCGGGGGAAAGGGACGGAGCGAGGAGGTGGTAGGCAGAAGCGGGCCGAGGAGAGGAGGAGAGGAGAGAGAGAGAGAGAGAGAGAGAGAGTGAGTATCGCATCGACGGGGGTTGGAGAGAGATGGAAAAAGCTTCCCGCTGCCGCTCGTGGCTGTGTGGTATATAGTTGTGCAGCGTATAGTAGTCGTATATAGTAGTACCTACTCCTCCTTCTCCCTTCTCCTCTCGAGTGAACAGCGGCAGCAGCGGCAGCAGCAGCGGCAGCAGCAGCAGCAGCAACAGCAGAGCCGCCGAGCCTTCGGCTAGACGCACGGCGGAACAGTCGCAAGTTTGCGAGCTGCGCGCCGGTCACGACGCGACGCTCACTCCCTTTCTCTGTCTCTCCTCTGTCCCACCTATATATAATACACACGATCAGGAGGAAGCTTGGCTGTTTCGCGATTCTAGTATCACCGCGCGATAAGAGTGCGTCGCGCGTCTAGTTCGGCTCCGGAGCTTCGTTGGTGCAGCGAGTGTTCCTCTCTCTCTCGCTGATACGCGAGGTATAAGCGCGTCCTCGCGTTTTTTCGAGTGGCGCTGCACGAGCAAGGACGGACAGCCTAGAATCCTCTCGCGTGGTTTCACTTGTCAGCGGGGACAAGTAGTTGCGGAGCAGGGACTGCTGGATATATACGCGTAGGAAGGCCCTTACCGCGACACAGTGGTTGTCTCGGCCTCTGGAGACACGCGCAGTTCGAATCGGATGATCGGTGAGTATATCGACAGGTGACGGATGCGAGGAAGTGACTGGGCTGTATATCTGTGGCGAGGCGCTCAGGAGAAGAAGGATGTACATGTAAAATGTAAAAGGTTGGGGCTTGTTGTGCAGTGAACAGTATATTTTGGGTATGGCGGTTGAAAAAGGATCGGGCTTGTGTGGAATTCGACTGGTCGTTTTGGAGCGAAGTTACCTCGGTTTACGTTCGATGTTTCGCACGACCGACGCTCCATAATTGTTATCGTATTTTATACGAAATCACGTTGTTCCGTTTTGATCGAATCAGGAAATTGAGAATGAATTTAATTGATTTTGATGTATTATTAAAGCGAGTTACATACTTCGCTATGTTTTGAATTGTGTTTACTATCGATGACATGTATAAAGTCTAAGTAAACGAGTCGGTTTTTTTATTTAGTGTTTACTTATCACTCGATAGCTATAATTGGTATTATCGTTTGAGATGATGTCAAAGTTCAAGATTGCCTTATTTGCAGCACATTGGAGAAATTAGCAATATTCGAAACTATTATGCTTTGATCTAAAATCTCAATTATATCAGTATATATTATTCGTAAAATAACATTTTTCAAGGGTAAATAAAATTCTTAAAATAAATTTACTTCTAGTTCTAGGTATTTTTATATATAAAAATTACTAGAATTTTATGTATACAGTCAACTTTAGACTGGAGGAGTTAGTTTTATTTTGTAATAGCGTGAAATTTGATTATTGTGTTTGTAAGCTCACGAATTTTTTTATTAGAACCATCATTACTACAGTGCTTGTAACAGTAAGGTACATAATTCTACGCTTAAATACTATTTCGTTCCGCACGTGTTCACGACTGCAACAAATTTTCTTCCGTTACTACTTTCTTTAGCTCTTTAAGAACTAGAGTCCTAATTAACTATCCTTAAAAGAAGTATTCCATGTTTTAGTAATAATGAAATAAGTGTCAAGGTTAAATATTTTGAATTTCAAAAATTAAATAGCTCAAATAAATTCTAATTTTTTTCTCTTTCTACATGTAAATTGTAATTTCTTTTTTTTTCAACAACACAATAAATGAAATACGCAATTCATGCTCATAAATTGGGGTTTGTTATTGCAATTCTAACGATGCAAAATTTGATCTTGTGTTTTTATGTATTTGAAGCAAGTAAAAAATAAACAATTTAAAACAAGTAAATTAATATACCAACAATGAAACTATGCATATATGATATATTACATAGTCTAAAAGCAGTAGAAATATTTTCATTGTTTAAAAAAACAACTATTGTTGCCATCACTGCATTGTGTAGTAGTTCTGATAAAGTGCTTACAAAATTAACAGTAGGTTAGAGATGCTTCATCCGGAGTGTAATATATATCATTCTTCTGTGATGAACGACGGGTCGTATTTTGTATTCACAGAATGAAGAATGGTTGATATTTCGTAGACGCAGCAGTGTAATACACAAGGAATAAGATATATTTAAAAAAAAAACTCCTCTCATACTGGAAACCATTAATTAGATCGGAAAAAAATGTTCGTTCACAACAAAGTGAAAAGTTATTCCTTTATTAGCATTTTCAGTTTCACTTTCGGTACAAAAAGCATTTAAAATATAATTATGCACAGAGTATGTACAATTTACTAAAACGTGTTTATTTAAATGAGTAGAAAGTGCAGGCAGAACTCGTTTAATTATCGACGACACTAATGACTAAAGAGTGACATGATAGGATCCAAAACATACAAAGTAAAAATAAAAGATTTGTATTGAAGATGTGTATGTAATTTTCATACAATTACAATTCCAAAACATTAGGTTGCGGAATGTATAACACGAAGAGGACTTTGATTTACTATTCCATTTTCCTACGTTTTCGCATATCAATATTTTGAAAATATCGACATAGTCATTAACCGTTGAGCTTATCGAGTTATTCCATCACATACTTTAAGGCTCGGTGAAAGCCGAAATCCATATAAATTACTTTAGGTGAGTCAATAAATAGTCTTCCCTTCTATTTATATTTCAGAAGTGCATCATATATTTCATAACTTTTAAAATAAGTCATAATTTTCTCTCTTTCCAATCGATAATATAATCAATATTTCCGTCGTGATTGTTATGTTTTAATTGCTTTGATTTATTACGTACGAGAACGTTGAATTATAATAAGGATTAAATGATTAAGCGAATGCATTTGTTCGATTTAATTGGAGTATTGGGTATATGCTATTAAAATTCAAGGTTATTAAACATTTTTTTAAAAAAAATAACAGTAAATTTATTCCGTTACACTGGTATCGAAAATACGTATGTGGTTGTGTACCTATATTATTATTTTATCTTTTACCAGGTATATTTATGCACATTCCTCTGTGGGAAAATTAGTATTTAAAATTAAAAAATAAAGAGATATCCGCTTAATTAATGTAATATAAAAGCCGCTAAGTAAGTAGGTTGATGCTCCGAAATGATGAATTTACGAGGAGTCGTAATATTCGCATGATACGCCCGTAACCTCCATAATCGCGGCTATAATAATTTATTTTCTAAAAAAGAAAATAAGTCCTTGACGAGGAAAAATATATTGTTAAAAGTCGGTGCATTTTATAACAAGAGAAAGGCTTCCGCGTTTTTGATAGATCGTCTTTTGCGCCCATAAAATCTGTCAAAACATTTGAGAGATGAGAATATACTTTTGAACCGCTTCTAGACAGTTGATGAGACCCACGACATAAAGTTTTCTCGGCTCGGTACAGCTTCATCTTTAAGTGTTCTTTCGGGTCATTAAAGGGTGACAAAAACGCACGACGACTTTATGCTGACGTCAAAGTAGCGCACATGGGTCGAATTTTGGTTATGTTCTAAACAGATTTATGATAGTCGAAAGAAGTATTACTTTTTAGGTGAAACCTGTTAATATGTTTAAGATTTACTTTGCTTGACTATACGAACTAGCTTTATTAGCTTACTTTGTTCACATATTCAATTGCAAAGTATTTATATATATATTATTTATTTGCCAAATTTATAAAAAAAATTATGAATTAATAGATAGATAAAAAGTGAAAAACAAAACTTAAATCTATAGACTTTGCAATAACTTCTGGTATAATTCTACTGTTCTTTACCACTTGTGTGTTAAAATAATGTATATATATTTCATTTATAGCAGTTGTTTGAGTTTATGGATCTTATAAAGCATCTAAATTATTTTCAGTTTCAAGAAATTTATATATAGGTACTACATATTAAAATTAAGATAGTATATATGCTATAAAGTATATTCTGTATACTCGGCAGTCTATTCAATTCGTAGCCCAATAATTGTACTAATGCCAGAGGAAAAGTATACTGAACTCATGAGCAGACTTTTTTTAAATCTTTTTGCAAAGATTTAGAATTGTAAATATGCCATTGACTCGGAAAATACACATAAAAGTTAAATGAACTGTGGAATCATACCAATTAACTTACATTATTTTAACATACAAGTGGTAAATAATAGTAGAATTAAACCAGAAATTATTACAAAATCTATCTATTTAAGTTTTGTTTTTTACTTTATATCTATTAATTTATATTTTCTTTTATAAATTTGGCAAATAAATAATTTTAATGAAAATTGAAAGACATGTTCTTTTTGAGCTTATATCGAGAATAGCTGCAGTTTTATATACATATTGAATTTAGGTAAGCCCATTTTAATTACAACTTTCTAGCGTCTGCAATAATTTTCCTACTTACTTATTATAGTATCTTTCGTTAGATTTATTGCAAATTATTGATTGAAAAAACAAATAACATTACTTATTCCATATAATTTTACGTTTATACCGCACAGCAGACATGAATAAATTTTATTCCAAAACATGGAACATATTCGAAGTGACTTTTGCAGTTAGCGAAATGAACCAAAGCAACCTACTACTAAATTCTCGAAATTCTATTACTAGTACCATTTTACGTAACCAGAAATCACTGTTACCCATACCTAAAAAGAAAATTGAATCATTGCATAACAGCGCGGAGCTTTAAAATAAATTACCCAACTCGATACTCTCCGTGTAAAACCTATAACAATGATCACGCAACAAGAATCTTTTGAGCGCGTGTAAAAAAAGCAGGAAGTTTTTCTTCCCTCGGTCCTGGCTCCCTCTCGGCGCTTACCAAACCTCAAAACGCATAAAAAGGGAGAAAAATATCCGCAAAGTCACTCGGGCATTAATTAAAGGAAGCTGCGCCGCGCCGCGGAATTATTCCGTTAAGGATCGTAACAAGCGCAGGCGGATCATCTCCCCCTGCTCATAGGAAACGCATAAAGCAGCCGGCGAGCCATTCGCCAGATATACTCGGAGGGGAAAAACTCGCCGACGGCGCCTCTTTCTCACCCCCGCCGCCATCACTCCAGACTATATCATATTTCACAGTCGATGTTTTACGATATAAAAGCATCGGTCATTCTTCCTTTCGTTTTCAGCTTTAATAGTGTTTGTTTGCATAAACGAGTACCAGCGTACTGAATGTCGATGAGAGAAATCCACAGACATCAATTTATATATATATATATATGTGTGTGGATTTAAAAAAAAATAAACACGAGATTGATGTAGAATTGGCTTTCTCGGGTATGCGTGCAGTCCCCAATTATTCAGCTTTTTTAAAGACCATCAGTGAAAAATATTTGATATCGATCAAGTATAGGTTCCACGACAAAATTAAATCAATAACACGTGTATAATGATGATATACTTTTTAAATATTGCTTCATCCTCAATTTAAATAACTCTTTGTGGACTGTGCTATTCGTCGTTAAAGATTACAATTAATCGTAAAGCTTGTATTTTCTTTTAATATCGCAGTATTTCGAATATTCTTTCTCATTGTGACTTTAGAAGGAATCTTTTCAACGACTCGGAAATATTGCGAAAATTTTGCTGAGTCGAAGTATAGAATGAAGCGCCGCTGCACCAGCGAAAGCTGCCCACCGTATCAAAATATCATCTCCCATTGTGCAGCTCACATCCTCTCTAGCGCTCGATAACATATTGAAAAAAGATCACTTGAACTACCGACAGCTCGCGCACGCGCGCGCATCAGAGCTACCTGTACTGGCCACCGTGATAATATCCAGACGCTATTTAGGAGAGAATCGCGGGTGCATTATATGCACATAGTCGCAACGGTGCGTCGCCCGCGTTTTCTCTCTTTCATTCTCGGACTAGCATGTCCAGCAGTAGAACAATGCGCTTTCACTCGCGCGATGCATGCCCCCGTGCGCCACGTGTGTGTGTGTGTGTGTGTGTGTGTGTGTGTGTGTGTACGCGCAGTGTGTCTGATGTGGATATATACGCGTGCTCTCCTCGCGCAAAGAGTATGCATATGCATAATGTATGCTTGCTTGCGCCCTTTGCTTTTGCGGGAGGCTTAGGCTGGTGGAGCATGCATGCGCGCAGCTGTGCGGCGACACTCTCGGCCTCGTATGGGCCAACGAGGTCACTTTGGTTTATTAAGATCGGGCTTAACGAGTGTTTATCCGAGTTCCTCTCGTGGACACAGCTCGCGTTTATGTACGTATATATTCTCTTGCCATCCCAGATTATGTCTTTTGTCTCTCGATCGAGTTCTCTCTCTCTCTCTCCTTCATTCCTATACTCTGCTCTCTACTCTTGCGCTATTTTGTAACGTATCGCAGCCGAGAGACAATGGTCTCGCGCCGTGTATATACTAAACGCGTGTACGCGGGTACACGTAGGAATTTTTTAATTTTTCCTATTATATAGCAGCTGTTATAAATGGCCACCTCAGACTTTGCTTGAAAACTTTATATATTTTCTTCGTTTCTAGTTTTTTCTATGTTCGTTTGATTTCTCAATTTATCTATACCAACTTTCTTTGTACAATATAAATAAGAGCGTACAGCCGTAGAGCTAATTGCATTTTTCGCACAGCTGGGCGCTTAATGGGTCAGTTTATGCTAATAAAATTGAAAGTTTTTTTTACAACGTATATTCGCTGATAAGATGAAATTCTTGCTCGATAAACTTTGTACTAATGCAAATCGAATAGTGTTTCATTCAAATTAATGTATGCCTACTGTTTGCTATAAATAGTGAAATTGTTGGAATATGTTGTAAAATTATTCTTATACACCGTGTTTTTAAGAAATGAAACATCAATGACAAATAACTAATGCATCGTCAATATTTGTCAATTTATACACATGTATCTTTATCAATGACACAGGTCTTAAGGAGCCATATGGCTTACGGTACCTGATGCATATAAAATAAATTTATACGACATACTTATAGAATAGACAAATGAAATGGCTCATCACGTGACTTTTAAACTTTGCTTTCTGAAGTTTTACGTTAATTAGTTCATTTAAATTCTCTGTAATTTGGTTTATACTGGCGGTATAAAATAAAAAGAATTATATATGTTTATTTATAATTCTTTCTCTCCATTCGTACTTTCTTCTCGTCCGCTTGCTTTTTTTATTCTCACTGATGGCCACTAATTAGCTCTGATGCGATTCTCATTGTGCTCTCTCTCTCTCTTACTTTGAAGTTCCTCCACTCCACTGAGGTACATGATCACCACGACTCAGTACTTTTGTTGTTTTTCACTTGCGGGCGAAATTGGAATTTGCATATTGATTCTTTTATCTCGACAAGATTAAGAAAATTTATGAACAATTTGGAGTTGATAAGAATATTTCGAGATTAATTTCGTCGTATCTCGTGCTCGCTTTTTCCTCGATCAATCGTAACGTGTATTTCGTTGATAATTTTTACTTTTTAGAGATAGTCAGAAAATGTTTCTGTACTTCGCAAATTAACCAAATTATCGAAAAGCTGCGGCCCTGACTTGCAAAAAAACGGTATTTCGAGCACCTTCCCTACAATCGGCGCCAATGAATAATTTCGTTACCTGTACACGCACAGCCGTATCCGCAGCAGCAGCAGCAGCAGCAGCAAGCGCGAACTCGTAAGCAAGTTTTTAACGCGATTAACGTTTTTTTCCAGTCGGCAAACACAGACGTTGCGCTAACGCAATTTATACATAATACCGCTCTCGTCATTGGCGTTAAATCGGATTTGCGATGGCGAGTCGCGCGACAAACGATGTCCTAATGGTATTTCTCGCTGAGTGCATACACGGGTGCGACGAATCTCTCTCTCTCTCTCTTGCGCGCGAGTATATATATATATATGCGTGTGTAAGAGGCAGCGAGTACGTCGAGTCGTTAGAAGAATTTCTATGGCGTCGGACAACGGCCTCTTTCGCGTGCAGCGCGTTACGCTTTGCTCTCGTATTATATAGCGGCGGTCAAAGAGAGACTACCGAGCCGCAGTGCACACCGGCTCGAAGAGCTTACAGTGTAGTCCGCCGAGTCAAATACATTGCGCGGTACCGCTGCTTAAAGCCAGGAATAATGGAGTCGTTAAAACTGCACTCTTCCAACCCTAATCTGCTTCTCGTCATCGGCGAGATTTTCGTTCGCTGCACCTTTCCTCGAACGGACACAGCCAATAGGCAGTTGAAAGCAAGAGTATATGATGAATAGCGGTGTTACTTCACAATCGCTTTGTTGTTTCTTGTTCTTGTATAATTATGAGATAACATTAGACAAGCCCGTTCAAAAACAAATAAAGGAAGTCGACATGAATACTTTGCGGTTGGAAGTACATTTTAAATCGAGAAGAGAGACTTAATTTACTACTGCTTATAACAGTTTCTCTCTTAAATATATAAAAAAAAAACTACCATCTGAAAATAAAAATGTTACAGTCGAGTTTTATATTGAAGCACAGTTCGTGTTTCACCTTCGCCCTTGCAGCGTCCGTCAAAAGCATTTTGCAATAAGAGAGACACTTACTCTCCAGACTTTATCTTTGAAAGTCATTTTATTCTCTTTTGATTGACGCGAACGTCATTTAAACTACGTCTTACTATACTTATTGCTCTGAAGAGGAGCGTCGACCTAATATTACATTGGATACGTTGCTGGCAAACTGAATACAGAGGTTTTTTTGCTCGACGAGATTGATAGGACATGTGAAAAAATGTCTTTCCGGTATCAATAAACTGATGCTTAATGTAGTACTTTGATAAAATCTTATACTTTAAGCTCTATTTGTTAAAGAGGTATCTATTGGGTATTATGTACATCTATAGATATTGATGCGTTCTGTCTCAATCTATCAATGGGACTAAAAATAATCAAATACGTCTGTGATAAATATTTTTGCATTAGACGTGTACTTAGTGGCTTATCTAATAAAAGTATATTATTTGTAATACTGCATATAAATGTACAGTCAAATTTCTCAGGGTAGTTTATTAAAAAAAGTTCTAAAAATTGTTTACAAAACCGCATTGGAAAGCCCTTGGAAAACGTAGAGATTTGATAAGAAAAGAGAATTCTTACAATCAAAAAGTTTACGGGTCGTTTCCCTACCAACTTCTTAACAGGGAGATGAGTCTTTAAAAGTAAAATTTTATTTATAGTTCCAGATAATTCTTTCCAAATAATATGATATCACATTACCAACGCGTTAGAATTGCGCTTGCGAATCAAATTTTGCTTTACGATAAGTGCCGAGTGTCGAAAAGGGGTCAGGCTGCACCCTACGAGCCACTCGTCACCAATCATCGAAACACGAATCGACCACCGCGCACGGAGATCCATCGAAATTGCCGCAAAAAGCACGGGATGATGCGCGTGAATTGGCTAATGGTCGTCGTCGGGCGCGGTATGGCACTCTTCGCACTCGTTCGCTCGTGCGGGGTGATTGATAAATCAAGAGAGCCACTACAGCGAGTGCATAAGCGCGCGCGCGCGGACACGCTGTCGTGTTTATCTCGTTGTCCGGCTAAGCTTTGACATCCGTCTCGAAGTTGGACGCGACACACTTCGTGCGGCCCGTTACGAGTGAACCAGAGAGAAAGAAAGAGAGGGAGAGAGAGATGAGAAAAAAGGATATGTCGCGCCCGGCGCGCAACAAAAGCTCTCTTATTGCCACTCGACCTGTCCAGATGTATATAATGTACTTGCGATCGGTCAATCGTATCGGCGACACAAACATACACACACACTTATACCAGGTAAAAAGACGAGGTCGTTCGAAGTAATCGAGTCGACAGTGGTGTGTATGTGCCGCTCGTGATCGAGTTTGTTTTCAAAACGTTCGATTCGATCGAGAGAGCCGATCGTGTGTATGCGCCTCGCCCGTGTAGCTCAACGTGTCATTGACTTACAACAATCGCGTTCCTAACAGAGAGATATGAACACTCTATAACTCCACACGTCGACCATTAAATTAATTAAATGGAATATTATCGGGGATCCCGCGTGGCTCCAGAGTGATAATTTGTGCGCTGCTCTCGCCTCGGGTTTCTTGCTGTTGCGCGTGTGAAGTGTGCAATTATAAACGTCTACGATCTTGCTTTAAAATGTTATTGCTCGATTTTCATTTGCATAATGTAAATCTCTTATTGGGAACTGCTAAATTTTCAAGAAATACTTGACCCGACGTGTGATTTGTTTCATGATTAGATAGCGATTTTGGAAATTATTATATTAATAATGTATTCATTTCATGAATTTTTGTAAATTTAGTTATTTATTAAAAATACCAAATATGAAAGTCTTTCAATATGCGATAAGATTTCTTGTTCTCAAAAAATCTTGAATTTATGAAAAGCATGAATACTTTAAATGACTGTGGCACGTCAAGCGATTGGTCATTTTCTATATCAAAGTTATGTCAACTTATGACGTTTGTAATGAAATCCATACGTAGCAAGAGATAAAAAGCTATTTGGTTATATCTTGTTTTTATTTAGCAAATTGATCGCTTAGAAATCTGCATTGCAATGTAGTTCGTAAATTAAAAAAAAATGGTTAAACCAATTCAGAGCCAAATTCCAAGTATTTTTAAACTTCCTTGTACTTGTCTATATAAATGAAGGTACGATTAAAAAACTATCTTCAAGACATATAAATTTGAGTCATTGAAGGAAATTAAAATCGGTTTAGGGCACGTAACGAGAAGCTTTTAATAACTTTAAACTTTTAAAATTTGCCAAAAGATTCAGAGTGCGCACGAGATGGAGTATAAACGTAATTAAGCACGGTATTGAATGGCAAACAAACAGAAACTGCTACCTATCCATCAAATGTCCAAACAAGCTTCTTAAATGAAATAATAATAGCCACTTAAATGCTTAGTCGGAATTGTTAAACAGCCTTGTGTATACAAACTCGATGGAATCGCGGTTCCTCCTCACGTCATAAACTTTGATCGCGAACGATGCTGTTTATTATATTATTATGCCTGCACGGAAAGAGCCGCTACAGCATTTATACATATAACCTATTCTACGTAGACTCGCTTCCCCATTAGTGGAACACCTTGCGATGCACTTGCGCACTGCACCTACATATAATACACAAACTCGCGCGGTACGCTCTCATCGGTCACGCTCCAAAACTTATTACATCAATCTTATTACCGCTAACGGCGTATATTATGAACTCTTCTTTCTCTCTTTGCTACTGCGGGTGTGTGTGTGTGTGGGTAAACTCTCTCGATCGAGCTCCAATACGCGTAGTTTCCCTTTAGAAATCGCGAGACTATGCACTTTGGCTCTGATTTATTACGGTAAGCAGGGTGGCAGCTGCTGCTTCGTTATTAGCGAGCGAATCCTGCAATTTGCTTGTGAAAATTGAATGTATTTTTTTATCACCATCACGCGTGTGTACGTGTCTGCACTCGGGGAGTTTTTAAGTGGAGTAATTGAAGTATACTAAATTAATGGCGAGTCTTCGTAAAGTTATAATTACACTTTTCTTTCACTTAGTCGGTTCGTTTCGATACCAATATTTATGGTAGACCAAGGCGAAATAATAATTGTTCGTTGAAATAAGTACACTGTTATCTCATAAATTGTGATGATAGAAGTAGACTCTAAACATTTTCGTTAACAAACATTTTAGCGCAGTTTCTCCTTTTTCTATAATAAATAATATTTATACTCACTTGTCGCCATTAACTGTTTTTTTTACCCCCTCTCAATGTTATGGTATCAAATTTTTAAGTGGCATATATATATATTGTAAGAGAAAAATGTATCGTCTATAGCTCGAAGAGGAAGTAGGCGGAGCATCGATCACTTTAACTGTGAAAGCATATTCTAAACGTCAAATTTTCAAGTTCACCGAGACCTTCACTTTGACATTTTATTTCTTTCCAGTTTTCTATTTCTTTTGTTGTTATTTTATTCTTTGCTTGACTGCAAGAACTCTAAAATTGGATTTTTTTTTAAATATGAGTTATTAATTCTTCTTATTTAGGACAGTGATATATTTATGTCTTTCATTAACTTTAAAATTCATTTCGAGTCCATTAATTTTCATATGCATTCTAATGGAGAATTAATGTTAATCCGAATAATCATAATATAAAACAGAACTTTATTTTAGTCTGCATTAATTGAAAAAAATAATAGTTTGAAATCGGGGGGGACAATGGCTTGAAATTTCACTCCACTCAAAACTTAGTAGACTCACAAACGTGTAATGAGTGTACATATGAAATAAAATAATTAGGCGGTGGGTGCACGCTCTGTTTCTGCGTTTTAATTGGTTCTCCTTTCGACTGCATGCAAACGCTCATCGACATTTCTGCACGTGACAGTGCATCAAGCGACTTTTGAAAAGAAAAAGTTCCGATTCCTAATACTTTGCATGTGCTCAAGGAGGAATTGACGCGTGAATATTATGATTCCTTTATATCAATATTCCCATAACTTCACAGTTTAATTACAAATATATTGTACATTGTGAAAAAAATAATGGATTCACTTTTTCATTTATTGCAGCTCTCATTAATAACCTTTTTATCGAAGATTCATACCAGAATTTGGTATATTATTTCTTATTCATTGTTAAAGAATTGGTTTAAAAAATTATGAATATATTTCGAATTATATATTTTTACGCTATAGAGTGTTTGACAATAACACTTGTAACTTTAACATTATACTGGTGGTTATTCAGTCATAATAAATAAATAATATTTTCCATAAATGATCTATTTCACAAGAGTAAAGAGAATGATATATTAATTTCGCCGTAATTTCAGATTCTCCTGTGATGTAAAATTGACTATTGGACGAATGCACGAGTCGAATTGTAACACAGATATTTTTTTTGTGAATATTTCATTTGCCATTTACGTAATTTTAAAGAAACTTGTGCTGGCTAGAAAAAAATTTAATTCGCGTTTCATCGACTACCTCGAGAACATTGAAATAAGCTTTTGCATTATATTGTGAATCTGATCAAGCCCGCAAGTATTGCGTTGCAAGTGCACACACGCAAGCGAAGAATCCATCGAATCGCGCCAACGATTTCCTTTTAAACTGCGCCGGGAGCAGCCGCAGCAACAGGAGGAACGAGCTCGACCGAACGCTCGTCCTATTATCTCGTTAAGACAAAACAAATGGTCGTCCAACGTTTCGCCAATATACGAATATCCTCTCCTCTCCTCCTCTCTCCCTTGTCCCTAGAACGCGTGTACAAACAGCACTCGACATCCGCTCGCGTGTCGTGATTCGCTTGAATGGCTGCAGGTATATATCCATCGTACACCAGAGACTGGCATATATATATATATATATACTTACATATGCGTACGCGCGAGCGCATCGCGACTCTTCCAGCATTTCTGCAATACGTGTGTAGTACTCGCGGTTCTCTCTGACGCAAGGGTTCAACGATCGGCCCACGCGCGTTTCGAGGAGCTGCTGCTGCTACTGCTGCTGTTCATGGCGATATATGTGCCGGCTAGTCGCCGTTCCTTCTTGTGCTTTCTCTCTTTCTCTTTCTGTGTCTCTCTCTCTCTCTCTCTCTCTCTTCTGCTGCACTAGCGCACTTTTTTCACTGCTACTGACTCGCGAGATGTGCGAACTTAATTGATTCGCTTGGAAACTTGTGTGTGTGTGTGTGTTTACTAGCGGAGTGAGTTGGCGCTCCTCTGCCGCAGACATTGTTTGATTAACTTAGCCGATTGTGCTGTGCTATTTTAAAACGTTTTTCGGCTAGTTTAACGCACGTGCCCGCTTTTTCTACTGTAATAATAATTTTAGCTCATTCACAAGTAACTTTGACAGCCTAAGGTGTGTAATTTGTTAATTGCAGGCTGCACATTTAATAATTGTTTACAATGTTGCTACTTCTAAATATTCTAATAGCAATTAGCCTACATTTAATTTCTTGTGAAATTATCAAATTGCACATGAGAAAGAGCTGCAATTAAATATGTTTACCACATGGAGAAAGTTTTTTTTCTTTCGAGTTTGACCTCGTATAATCATCAAAAAATGTACTTTCAGTAATAATCAAGTAAAGTGTTAAAATGGAGTTTATGTTGAGGATTTCGTTAATGAGACTTGGCCGATACATCATAAATACTAGGTCAGTTAATTTTTAGTGGATTTTCACTTTAAGAAATTTAGAAAGTGAAATGAAATGTATTTTTTCGGTCAAAATGTAAATAAAGAGAGAAATAGAGAAAGGGAAACAGATTCAGACAGTTTACTGCGTTCATTTTTTACATAGAAAAGCTGTTTTTCCTCGTATTAATTTTAGTTTGAGTCAATTGAGTTGTCAAGATAACTTTCCCGTATCTAAATTTATTAATCCATCTATTCCTCGATATATCAGTGCGAATGTACTTTTTTCCTTTTGTCTTCCGCTTCAGATTACCCATTAAGCTTAAAAAGAAAATCTGTATAATAAAAAACTAATAGAAGTAAAATCTTATAAGATTGTAAACAACTTGATTGATACTCACGATGCACAAGTAGCTTATGGAATCAAAAAACGGTATAAGTTTGCAGATGCATATCAAGTTCTGAATTCAGAACGATTCAAATTCGTGATTTATTACATGTTGTTCCATTCTAATAATAGATAAGGGAAATTAACATTATATTTGAAATTGAGATTAAAATTATAAAAAAGTACAAAATAATATAAATTTTTGTATTTAAATTTTACCAATATATATTAAGTGTGTCATGAAAATGATGCTCAACACACCAATGATAAATTTGTTTGTTATTCCTAGGATATAAATCTAACCTGTCAATAAGATTAGAAAACGCAATTAATCTCATTTATATTTTCGCATTAAGAGTTTGAAAGATAAGTTATAAAGCAAACCATAAAATCAGTCGCAGTCAATAATGTCATGATTATAACACGAAGGTTTCCGGTTCTGCAGCGGCATAATTTGGTCGGAATGGTAGTGTTTTCCTCGGAGTTAATAGACTTTAGACCTTGCTCTTGCTTTGACTGTTTTTGCATATTATTATACAAAAGAAGTTCCATTAGTACAATTTTATGCTGCTTAAAATATTCTTCTCTGAATTTCCGTTTAACTTTGTGCGTGATATATACTTCCTAACTTGATTACAATCTTTTTTAAAAGTAAGCGTATACGCCGTTGAATTCCAATTGAAATAAAGAAGGGGCTGGAATTCCAGACTAAAGAGAAATTCACACCGAAACTGTATAATAATTAAATTACAAATAGGAAGTGGCATTTGTCTATACTGTTTACTTTGAATATAAAAGTAATTAATGCGCGCTCATTGTGTGATGTCGGTGTATGCACAGTAAAGCCAAATTCTTTCAGAGGTCGTACACTGTTTTACTGCGAAATCAAAAGTAACAGTACTTTTATTCTATGAAAGCAACATATTATTCCTTTACACTGTCCAATTCGCATAAATGCATCGATGGCAAGATAATTTTAAATTCCAGAAGTTATGTGCTTATAATCGAACCGCTATATAGGAGGCATATACGTAAGAAACCAACTAAACCCACAAACAAAGTCTTTAAATTTCAAAAACATCATTAAAATTTTAACGGTTCACTCGATCTCTAAAATATTCCGCACTCAAGGCCCTTTCGCGCGATGGTAGAAAAAACAAGAAGCACTAACGAAATATAATACGTAAATTCCGCCTTCCGCAGGGATTCGGTAACGTCTGCTCCATTTTTGCTTCCGTTCGTAAGCGCGCGCGTTAGCTAACCTCTCGCGTGCACCCGCATCGAAACCAATACTCCAACGCCATATATATTATATAGCGAAAAAATTCCAAACTTGAAATTCATCTTCGCGCCTCGAATTTTCTACACGTAAGCCCGGTGAAAATAGTAGCATAACGAGCTCCAGGTGAGCCACGTTATATATTATACATATATGAATTTCTCGCGCGCGCATGCATAAGTTGCATAATGCATATCTGGACGCTAGCGAACTAGAAAAAAAAAAGTGAAGGATGTAGCGATAGAGAGAGAGAGAGAGAGAGAGAGAGAGAGAAAACTAGTCGCTATACACACGTTTACGGCACACTGAAAACTCGAGCTGTAGAAAAAGTTTCCGCGATTCGAAAGTACGACGGAGAGGAAGTGTCGAGCTGCTCGATGTGTACACACATGCAGGGCTTCGTCGAGAGAGTCTTTACGGTCCAGTTAGCTTATGCTCCGTTGCGCTCGCGATGCACAATATTCGCTGACGCGCTTTTCTTCTTTTCCTTTTCCAGTGGGGCTCCCTCCCTCTCTCCCTCCCGAGTCCTTCCTTCCTTCCTTCTCCTGCGGACTCGCGTTTGACAATGCGCGCATACTTCGCGGCGTTTATTACGCGCGGGCGAGCGCATCGACGTCCCTGCAGTGTGCGTTCATATACATATGTGTGTGTGTATGTTGTATATGTAAGCGCCAGTGGATGCGGGGGCTCGAGTTTCCAAGTAATTCAAGTAAAACAAAGATTCGATAGCGAGACCATAATGACGTTTCGAGAGCATGGCTCAATAAGTTTCTTCTGTTCTGGAAATTTGAATAAATTTTACTTTTGATCGCCGGTGTGCGTGGATTCGACTTGCTAAAAAGTTGATATTGGTGATGAATTGAATAAAGTATTGATAATTAATTAGCATTGTCAATGAGTAATTATTGGAATATCATGTTCCCATTATATCATCAATAAACGTGAAACAAAGTTGCCAAAATGATAAGCCATTATTGTAATACTTAATACTTAATACATTAACCTTCTGACAGCCGGGATGACGCCATTTGGCGTCATGCAATAATTTTGCTTGAAATTACTTACTCGGAGGTTTTTGAGGTTGCTAAGCACACCAAATATGTAGTCAGAATTTCAATTTTTCAATTCCAAGATGGCGAATTCAAGATGGCAGACCAAAAATTTTAAAAAGTAAAGTCTGATTCTATGTAATTCTGTGTATTATCACTAGTCAGAATTGACTCCAAAATTGATAAAAATGGCCAATTCATTATCTAGCATACATTTTTTATCAAAATAAGTATCAAAATCGTTCTCAGCAACACTCAAAACCCTTAGAAAACTTTCTTTGTTGATATAAAAATTTTGAAAATATCCCTTTACCACCGCCAGCTGGCATGACGCCATATGGCGTCATTCTATGATCGGCGCACATATATTATTACTTAAGAAATATTTATATGGAAAATTTCGAGAAACTTACACTTTTTCAGTAGGAAAAATGAAGGCTGACAGAAGGTTAATACTTAACTTGCTGATCAATAATAATTCATTGGAACACTTGAGGTATTATAAAGTTTATAAAAAAATTATTGCAAAATACATTTAATTATTATAACTATAAAAATAAAACTGAATCATTTATTTTTTCAATAAAAATAATTTGAATTTCATCATTTTTAAGTCGATATACTTTCGAATATTCCGCTTGCCAAGACCTTATAGCTGTTTTTTAACGTGAGCATTCGCAACACAAAGGCGCAATTCACTTTCTTCCTTGATTTTACGCCGAAAAAAACGTAACCTCAGCTTGTAGACATTTAGTTACGGAAGCTGAGGTTTGATTACTATCAATGCTGCTGTAATTAAAAGGACTTTTTTTATTTGGCTGTAAAAACAAACCTACTTTATAATAAAAAATGATATATTGAGAATGAGATTTTTTAATAAAAGTTATAATGATTTTGTTGTTTAAAAATTAAAAACAAATAATTATATATCTTCATGTAAACATTTGCCCATACGTACATATTTAAACAAATATCTATAGAATATGATATAGAACTTATTTGACTATTATCTATAGTGAGCGTTAGAAATTAACATCATTATTGTTAGTAAACAAATCTTTGGTGGATTCTGTTTTTCGATATATCCGTTTTTTTATTAATTCTTTCTGTTATAGTTAAAAATAAGCTTTGATACTGGTTTGGTATTCAAATATGTAAAACTATATATTTCGACTGGCTATTCAGACTAATTGTTGATTTAACAACACGGGCATACATAGTCATTATCTATATCCATAAATATTCTCGCTTTAAATACATCCGCCATCATATCACAAACTGTATAACGAAACCATTTTAAAAATCGATTTTATCAATTGCACCATAGAGAAAAAGAAGCACCGACAGAAAGTTTCCTCAACTCATCTATCATTTACAAAAATGCAATATTCAGCAGTTTCAACCGTTTCAATTTTCCGGCTCGACCGCACGCGATATATATACGCAACCCCTCGTCTCATACTGCGACACAGCTCCGCAAAGGGCGTAAAGAGAATAAAGAGCAGAAAGAGCAGAAAGAAGGAAACGAGCTCCCCGCGCGCGCAGGAAAAACAACAAAGCTGTGTGTGCTCGTCTGCGGCGAGGAGGAGACCGGTGTATATATACGCGGCGGTGCGGCGAGAGTCCCCGAGTCCGATGGAGCGTTGAAAAAGTGAAGGAATCGATTAATCGCTCCGCGGACTCGAAAGTGTGGCGCGACGTCTGCGGCGTGTGCGCTCCTCCGCCGATGTTTTCGGTCTGAATATTTCTCTCTCCCGTCGACGACGACGACGACTACGACGACTCGATACCCGCAACTGCCTGCAAATTCTGCATCTCGAGAGAGGGCTGGGTACACACATACACACAAGAGAGAGAGAGAGAGAGAGAGAGAGAGAGAGAGAGTAGAGTTGTGACTGGTTCGTCTGATGTTCGGCCGCTGCTGCAGCCACACAAGCGTCAGCCTCTGCCACGGAGGAGCAAGGCTGCGAGGCGACAAGCGCGCATCTCTCGTCACGCCTGGGGTAACTTTGCCGGAAGTCTTTGAGGGCCTCCTTTCTTCTCTCTTTCTCTCTTTCTCTCCTACTGCTGGTGCTGCCATACCGTAGCTTCATTCGTTGCTCGTTCGTTGGTCCTCTTTTTTCACTCCTAGCCCGCATAGTCGTCTACTCTCCTTCTAATCGAGCGTGCAGTAATGCCATAATGATTTCGCGGGCGTGGCTTGAGCAGATGAATATCCACATGTGGGGTCGGTGAAGCTTTCGTTGATTCTCTCTCTCTCTCTCTCTCTCCTTTCTTTTTTCGCGCGCTTTGCGTATGAGGAAGCTTGTGGCGTGAAATTACTGCGTCGACCGTACGATGTCGACGACCAAGAGGTGCATTGTGTCGGATGATATCTAATACTGTGCATTGTCCTTTGATATGTATTTCAGACGAGATAAATTGGTGGTTTGTCTACCTTTTTTTGCGACATTAGTCACGTTTAGTGATCCCTGACAATTTATGTATTGTGTAATGTTTTCGGCTGAGGTTTTATTCGCAAAAAAGCTTTAGTTCCTTATTGCATAGGTAACGGTTTACTATGTATCCGGAATATCAGGGTTGTAATTATTTGCGTTGATGCTGTTCTGGCTTTGTGCTTTTATTTTAAATGTATACGATATCGGATATAGAGAGATGTAAAAAATATGTAATATAAGTTGAACGTTATATCTATAATCAAGCCATTAGTAATGGAGCTTGAGATAAAAACTTCAATTGATATAAATATCGCGCAGGCTACTTGATTAATTTAGCAAGATCAAACATATTTATATATATAAAAAATTTCAAACTTTTGAGCTATTTTTGTAAGAATATTCGTTAAACTCACAATTAAATACTTCAAAATTTTCAAAGTACGCATAAATTTTCATGCGTGTTGGTTTAGTTGTGGAATACTCTCAAGCTATACAGATTGATATTATCTCTTTTTAACGAGTCTGTCAAACGCTGTCTCGAAAATTTATGATTCTTTTTTCATCCAGAAAGTGAAACCGTATAATTTTAAAATAATTTATGCTTCACGCATACATTTGTAATTTAAATACTTATCTGGAACATCCATTTTTGTATGTTATCACTACATAATTTTCAAATAAAATTTCTTGAGATTAACATTGAGTGCTAGGATCGAGTGTGAAACATATAAACATGTCCATACTTCGTCTCGTTATTCAACAGATTTTTTAAATTATTACTGCATCCATGAGGTACTAATATAACGAACATGTCTTCAAATCGAATTCGCTATAGCGGATGTATACATTTGTACATTTTACAATGTATACATTTAAAAAAGGAGATCAAAACAACTATTTCAATAAATCACTTTCTGCACGTACCAAAGTAAAAAAAAACAACAAAGAACGACAACGAGTGCGCAAAAAGAAGCTGCGATGTCAAATCCAATTAATCTCGAGCAAAAAGAAGCAACGACGTCTAGCTGAGTGGTCGGCTCGTCGAATTTTTTGCCCTTAAAATTAAAGTTGCTAATAGAGAGCGATAAGTCACTCTCTGGGTGAATTTTCATTAAGGCAACTCGTCACGGGCGCTTGGGCGCGCAAATCGTAATTTCTGCGCCACCTACATCGCTCTCACGAGAGAGACAGAGAGAGAGAGAGAGAGAGAGAGAGAGAGAGAAGCCGCAAAAAGGCGCGAGCCGCTATATAGGAATACCTGTTTTTTCAATGAGCACACATAATATAACCCACACGCCGCTAATACATAAATCCTGTGCATAACGGACAGACGGATGACACACACGACCAACTGCTGTGTGTCTCTCTCTCTCTCTCTCTCTTTCTCTCTGTATGCGTGTGTACAGCCAGCGACACTTACGCACAAACTCTCGCCCACACGACGTTTATATACGTTGTCCGTATGGTAAAGTGTCACCGTGCAGAGAGAATCGGATGATGGACGCCTCGGCTGCAAGCGCACGTCCGCTCACACGCGCGCTCGACACACGACGACCGCGACTGCACGCAGTCTTCTCGAGTCGGATCGTTCGCTGCTGCGAGCCGCGGCTTGCATCTTTGCCGAGATCCCCGACAGACACTTGCGTAATTGCGGCATGGGCGCATGTATCCGCTGCGCATATCCGCTCCAGGGTCCTTGATGAGTTCGATGAGTCTGGGATGGTCCGCCTCTTCTGTAACACTTGACAGATAAACTGTTTTTATTTAGGTGAAGTTTTTTTTTATAAAGCTTTTAGTCCGACGATATATATTTAACATTTAATTTTACAATTTTTATCAATGTGCATAGTAAGGGTCATTAGTGTAGATGTAGAATTTGCACGTTACTTAGGAAAACTAGTATAGATGTATAAATTGGCGTTAATACTGGTATAGGCGTAAATTATCTCTTTTTCATGGTTTTATTAAGATTAACGAGCAATAAAAATAATTATGCGTACAATAATTTAGATTTCGCGTATATATAAATAGCTTTGTAGAAAATTAATTTAGTTTTGCGTCGATAATAGGTAAGAATTATTGCTTATTAAAAGCTTCGGCTTAATTATAATATCGAAAAACAAGTGTATATACATTTGAATTCTGTACGTAGGAGTAGAAGAAGAAATAAAATTTCTTAACAACAATATTGGCGCATAGTCATCACTTAGGCAGCATCTATTAAGAAGACATCAAATTTTATCTGAAAAAATTTCAATAACAGCGGACAGAAAAAATTCAAAGGCTTTCCCTACTTGGTAGCAGGAACTACCAAATTCGGACGACACAACTGTGCCCCCAAGGACGACAGGACAAATACATATTCACAGCATCTTTTATCTCCGAGTGTTTTTTTTTGTTTTGAGATTAAGCAGATGCGTAGCATCATGACGCACAATACCGGCAAAAATATTCTCACCGTAGTCATCGTATCTATCGCTTCTTTATAGTAACGAGCAATCAAAAGCTGGAAACATCTTAAGTATAAACACAAAACGATAAATTTGAACTGCAACATTTTTTCGCATCGCATCAATAATGGTTAAACTTACATTTTAATCACAGCGTATACATGAATGCCTCGCTAACGTCGAGACATAAGAATCCATAAAAAGCACCGATAAATCAGTAAAAGCATTGATCAAGCTAATTAAAAGAAAATAAATTTTCTTTTGTCGCTCGGGCGCGCGCATTATGGATTCGCGGGCAAAAGACAAATTGCCGTTGTCACGTTTTTCCTATACGTGCAGTGTGGTGTATGTTTATAATAACCATCTCACATTGAATGTAATCACAGACTTTAATATATATATAAGAAACCATAACGGAGCGGTGCATCGGAGTGGCATTAAATCACGTCGCAAGTGAGAAAAAAAAGAGACGGCGCAGTCTTAGGCTGTTGCTTCTGGCTGCATCCGCCGCCGCCGGCCGCCGCCGGCCGCGGGAAAGGGAAAGTAAAAGATAATAGCTATTAGCAGGCGGCCTTATGCTGTGTATATATTCCGCTCGATTTGCGGCGCGCGCGCGGTTAATAATAATTACCGCGGATCGAGTTAGGAGTCGCGGCTTATTTATCGGGTACGCCCGACTGATTTACCGTGAATCTCGTGTGCACGCGTTCACGTGTGCGTATATTACAAGAGCATGTATATATATATGTATATGACGTATCCGGAGGTTCAAGTGTCCTGTGTATACGGACAAAACAGAGTGAGACACACGAAAGGAATTCTCTAGGCATTGTTTGTCGCGTGCGGCGGTGTAAAGCTTGAGTTCTATGTTTCGGCTGGTTTATGGACGAGGAGAGAGAGGCCGAATACCCGTGTAATGCAATATCTTTTACGCACGATGATTTGTGTATCGGCTACTTTTAGCTGTACGCCGCGCTACTTTTAGTTGTATCCGCTCAACTAACAACGCGCCGTTATTTATTGTATATGTGTTTTCAATGGATTTATTGGGGGATTAGCTTACGTCCGTATATATGCCTATCGTGGAACTGTGCATAGTTTCATACCTATATGTAGATAAATTTAATGAATCATTTGCGCTGCTTGTGAAACTTGTATGTGGAGTTGATTAAAAATGTATCGGTTATCGAACTGGGGGAGGTGAAAATGAATCGTTTGTGAAAAATGGCATGCTATTTTTCTGCTATTGAGAACGAGGACTCTGGATAATTGTTTAGTCTCGTTCAATAACAAGATTATACTTTAATATATATTAATTATATTACGAATCTGTTTTACTATACATCCATTTAAATTTGAAATCAATCTTATATAAATATCTAAATTACATATATTTATATGCATTATTAACAAAAAAAAGGAAAAAGTATCTATAGAAATATTGTACAAAAACAAGCTTAAGCAGGAGCATGCGTAAATTATCCGAATGCCTTTGAAAATTTGACTTTACAAATTGCGTTCGTAATGTTCAAAAGCTTATTCATTACGTAAACAAACAGCGACCATGAGACTATGCTCGCAAATCCAACTTCGTAAGATTTCCTTCGATTCTCAAGAGGAAAAAGAAAAAGCAGCCAGTTTTATCTTAAGCGGTTCCTCAGCACTTGATTGCTCGCGGTTCGCGCCTAGAAAATGCCAAGGCGATGCACGTGCCTCTCCAGCATCAGAATGCAAGGGGTCAATCGATCTCGTGTGTATATATACGCAGTGAACGGCCGAGTTAACGGCAAAGAAGCCGCCGACACTGTTGTATCTCGCGAACGCGGGCTTTTTAAATCCCTTTTCAATTTCCAGGTCAGCGCACTTATAGCTTAGGTATTCTCGCAATCGGCGATAATTAAGGCCCCGATTGGCCATGTGTCTGTGTGTGTGTGTGTGTGTGTGCATAGAGGGATGCCTGAGATCTGTTGATACAAGTACTCGATCGAGTCGAAGGTCAGAATAGGTGGGTTCGCCGCTTACTCTCGATTTCGCGTACCTATATACAGCACTCGAAGTTTTCTTCGCACGTTTCAGCTGCGCCTTTCTGTCTACACGAAGTAAGATAGAACTCTGGGCGTCATCGAGTGCACGTCATCGCCGGGTGGTTGTAATACAGGCTTCCGCGGGAACGACGGCGGATTGTTGCTGCGTTGTTACTGTCAATCTTATTTAGATGCCAATGTTAAAAACTTCATTTGCCTTATTGTGTTATTGTTCTTTTATCGAATGATTAAGGACTCCATGTGTTCGTGCGTCGAAAGCCTGTTTGAAATACACTCTTTAGATTTGTTTTGTCGATACTGTCGATTGTAATAAGGAATTCTAATTTCTAGAAACAATCGGCGCTATAGGCTAATCATTCGATTGTATAAATGCTAGAACTCACGCAATTAAGGGTATTTGTCTTTTAATCGTAATAAGAAAATAGATTTATTTATTGATTTATTATTATGATTAGGAGTAAAGTGTATACGTATGTTACGGAAAATTTGTCTATTAATGAATTAAGTATTTTATAGAAGTACTTTACAAATAACATTTAGAAGAATATTTTCATATCTAGAATTCATCAAGATTTTGATTTATATATTGGAAAAAAATAAAAATTCATAAATACAGCTATTTAAGCAAATTCGCTATTAACCTTAATCGTTTATTTACATTATTAAAATAATTGATGCAAATCATTTTGGATATAAAGTATCCTGGAATATCATTTGCATACCTTTAAGTAAGATAGTATGAATTAGAGCTCAGAAAGTGTCGAGGAATCGTACTTATTAAATATGTATAAAAAGTGATGGTTATATTATTTATGACAGTGCGATGAATACTTTCCTTTTAACCGCATAAACGCTTATCATTTCTTGCAGTAGCATGTTTTGCACTCTTTTCTCAAAATCTAGGCTCCTGTTAATATTCTTTTTCAGCATTCTATAATTTATATCCTGAAACGCGTGATTTATTGGCCAAGCTCTCCTCCTCGGATCTTTGATATACACTGAAGCATAAAATATCAGAATGATTTACATAGAGTTCTCTGAATCGCGCATTCGATGAATTCATCTGTCGTTAAAAGACATGCTATATAAACTGCACAAACTCTTTTCACTGTAGAAAAAAAAAGATAATAAACATTTTCATCAATGTCACTTCAGAAATGATATTATACCAATCTAACCTTGAGCAAAAGCAGCGACATTCCATTGGAACCGTAATAGAAATACAAAACGGTCCGTAAGCAGAAGTAACGTTACAGCGAAAACAAAAAGCATGCAAATCATGCGTATCCGGAAGCGCGCCTCGAGTCCAACGGAGTCGCGTCTATACGCGAGTCGCCCACGCGCCACGAATTCGGGACCTTCGAATACCATCTCTTGTCAAGTGGCTCCTCTCTCCATATCGACGGTCACGTCGAGATTTCACCGATACGCTCTTGATGTACATACTATATCTCTAGCTGTTCTCATCGCCTCTCTTCCCATTCGGAGCGCGGAACTAAACAAAAGATTTGGCTCAGGCACAGAACGATCAAAGCAGGCCTTCTATCTCCGCTCCCCCATTAATGAGATACTTCTTTGTTGACTTTTTCGGCGTATCTTTTTTTCTTCTTTTCGCTTTGATCGCTTTGAGTGTGTCACTACGGCGATTCACATTATATAGCCGAATAGTCTAGGGACTGATATAGTCGAGATTTTGCATGGGAACTGTTTCTTGCGGTTATTTGCTTTGCCTGTTAGACGCACATTCTTTATGGGACTGTGTAGTTTGATTATAAGAAAAAAGGATACATGGACTGTGCCATTCGCGGTTTTACTTCCTTGGGAATGAAGACTGTAAAGAAAGTATTTGTTACGGTATAATTGGGTGCGGTAAAAACTTGAGATTCCTAAAGTAATATAGACGTTGTGAAAACCAAGAATAGAAGATTTCGAATGATTGATGATTTTGACGCCTTTTCTGTCATGTTAATAAGTAAAGATTTTATTTTGAAACGTATTTAATACTTGAGATAAGACTAATTTGCGTGTCGAATGAAAATATTCACGCAAGGATAGAGACCGGTGACACTGATTGAACTCGTATGAATAAAATAAATAGCCGTTTGATCGAGGAACGAGTAGCTCGGACACTAAAACAGACGAGGTGACTTTCACAAGCTCTTAAATCCTTATCCATCACATAAACTTTCGAGGCAAGAAGCTTGTCGCGCGGGTGCAAATGAACGGCACTGATCGCCGGGCTCGTTTTCACCAAAAAGCCGCAAGTATGCAGTAGCTCGCCGATGTACATAAAGACGCATCCGCAAAAAAAAGAGCCGGTATATCCTCGTACTCGATCTGACAGCGACGTTGTTTACATAGTCAATTTCCGGCCCACGGTAGCCAATCACACACACACACACAGAGTCACTTTCGAATATCCCCTCGGATAATCCATTCACCGTTTTTCCCAAAGCGATAAGGCTTTACACGTCTCATGCGGCCGGTTGTTTTTCTGCTTACAGGCCGCGAGACGAGCGCCGAGCAGAAGAGGAAGGCGACAAAGCAGCAGCAGCAGCAAGAACAGCGGCAGTAGCGGTAGCTCGTCCGACTAGTTAGACCAGCACGGCTGCGCAGGGAAAATGTCGTACACGAATCGCTTCCCGCCGACCAAGAACACGCGCTACCGCAGCAGCTGGGGCCCGACCTCGGTCTCTGTATTCCAGCGCGCCGACGTCCCGAGGCCCTCGCCCGAGGAGGAGGAGTACGCCGAGTTCTACCACGAGCGGCTGCACTCGGCCCAGAGCCGACAGCTCATACCGCTCCAGGAGGATCTCGCCGACTGGATCAATAAGACGATAAGTGAGTTTTGCACAGACTTTTATTGCCTTTATCGGTCCGTGAAGCAGAAGGAAGGTTTTTCATGCTGCAGTGGCGGACGCTGAATCTTTTATGGTTCCGTTTTTAATGGCCCGAGACTTGGGCTGATGCGGTGATTTGAATCGAACCAAGTGGTGCGGCCTGCGCGCGTTTCAGACCATACCGTGGACTTGAAATAAATTCGTGGGGAGTTACGCTTTGGTGGCTTTTCTGGCCTTTAAACTTATACATTTGCATACAGTTGCGTTTTACGTCCTGATTTTGCGTATAGGAACCGAAAATACAGTCTATTTCTAGAAATACTTACCTTCTTTACTCTATTAGATTGGTTGTTTAGGCTCATTAAAAAAATTCACGATTGTTTCACTGCGATGAATCTCGAGTAATTATGAGATTAACTATGCAATAGTATAAAGGAAAAACGTGTTGATATTACATGCGACAAAGAAAGGATAAACTATTATAAATTATTTCTATTTCTTTGCATTATAAATCAATACTTTCATTATATGTTTCAAAGTAAGATGTAACATACTATATTAATTTTATGCGTGTGCATGAACAGTCAGACTTCGTGTCAGACCATTGTTTAATTTTTTTTTTTCAATACGAATTTCTATTGATACTTAATGTTTAATTGTGCTGTACGTATATTGGCATAGTGATTACAGCAGAATAAACATACTTCGGTTATTTTCAATATCTTTGTATTATTTGTATATAGGAGATCGTGTTTACGACCGTGGAGTAAACACCATGTACAGTTTCCACGGTATAGTTAAGGATAATCTTTTATGAGCGTAAACCAGATGCAGCTTTTATTCGTTTAAAATGAGTTACTTTGATTGCTGCCTTTTTGGCCAATCATGTGTAATTAGGACTTTTTGAGGCTGATCGAATTGTTTAAAAATCAAGTCACGCTACGTTTAATGGCTCATTACGTCAAATTTTAATTTAAAGTAGATCGCTTACTATTATTATAAAGCAATTGTGGATAATAGCGAGCATTTAAACCGTAAAGGCAATTTATTTTTCAAATATTGACTATTTTACTATAAAACGATTTTTCATCTCAAGAATGTTAAGATTTTGTGACAAAAATACTTTTATAAATATTGCTTAATTTCGCGAAATTAGTCTCACTCGTTACAAAAGTGTCGTAGCTTTTCAACGTCTAAACAAACATATTGCGTATGCCTTGAGAATCTACAATCAGCGGAAGTAAATTCCTATAATTTGAAACTCATTACATTAGAAAAGCGTATTAAGAAAGCATTCGTGACTAAATGTAACGGAGATTTTCGTATATGGAATTCCGATAAGCGCGCAGTGCCTAGAAATTGCCATTCTTGATTTACGACTCCCACGCGCTATAGAACAGTCTATTTGCCCAAATTATCCGGCTCTCGGTTTACCCTGCGTGCACGTATCTATACAGCTCGCCGTCCCTCATCAAACATTAACTGCCAATGCGGCTACGTTCGCTTGGCAGGCATATTTTCGGCCGATCAATAAAGACTTTGAAAGAGCTGATGAATTAAATAAAAACAAAATTCACGTCTAGACGAATCTCTGTCTAAGCAAATAGCGATGGAAGTGACGTCGATTAATGGGATATCAGTTTAAAGAATTAATACACCGTTTTAATTGACTTCGTACATTAATCGATTCGTGAATTTCACGACTGGATTTTTCATTGTTAATCTTCACTTATTAAAATGAAAAGGTCAACAATTGGGAATTGGAAATAATTAAGTATATTTGGGATTATTATACATACATGTATCAAACCAAACGCTTTGGAATGTACGAAAATAACATGAAGTTATACGGAAATTGATATAATTTACAGTGAAAAACGACTGCTGCACTTGTCAAGAATGTGAGTGGGCTTGAATTTCATAAAAGTGGAACGAAACTTCATAATAGATTACAAGCACGCAATTTTTCAAATGCTCGTCGTGACATGAGTTTTTAATTTGAATATTTGAAATAGTTTCTAGATTTTATTTCTTGAAAAAGTGTGAAAAAACATTTAATTAAACTTTTTCAATTATATTCTAATTTTTATTTTAACTTGTGAAGGCCGCAATAGTGAATAAAAGTTTCTAATTCTAAATCTACTTAGTGCACGTTTATGAATTAATAAAACAATTATTTATTTCGAGGGAGCGTGAATATTCCGACTGGTTTCATACGTGGCTACTTCTTTTCAGCCCGTATAATATAAATTGATATATTACTTTATCCTGTTAACGATGTGGTTGCTATAAATAGAAATAGCTTATCCTTACGCGGGATCATAAAACGCGCTTTATAAAATCGTGTCACTTTTTTTACAGATCCAAATTATATGATTAATATTTTAACTGAAATTAACGACTGTATATAATCTTATCTGGTAAGTAAATGCGCCATAGGATGAAATCGAGATAGAAAAGTGTATATATATAGTATTTATCTTCTGCAATAAATGCTTGAGAGGAGAGTACATATCAAAGTAGCATGATTTATTAATCTCAATCCATTTACCTGTGAGAATTAAAATTTCACTTTTCCTTCAGCAACTATTATGTTAAAAAAGAATTTGTGCACACGTCTATCACATATAACAGATTGAATTTTTTAATTAATCTTATATACAGAAATTTTCTTCGAAACAAAGTCGATTGTCGTTAATCAACTTTTCACATCCGAGATTAATGCCATATTTAATAAATACCATTAGCGCTTGTCGCTTTAATTGCGGACATTTAATACGAGCCGTAACACAAAGTATATAACCATAACAGAGACTCGTGTGTGTTTGTAAAAGAAACGTCGTCGTCTCGCCTCTATATTCACAAGCACTCGAAATTAATGAGCGCAAGAAGTGCATCCGTCTACTATACGAGCGAGTCGTGTATCCGAAGTAAAGGATAGGATGATCAATCGCGCATTACGCATCGCGTACACACGCATCGCGTACACACGCATCGCGTAATAATATCGGATCGAGTGCACGTGATGTATATATATATATATATATATATGTATATGTATAAGGGGGGCCACTCAACTTGGCTCCGCTCATTTTCTCGTCCCTTTTTTCCCCTGCTGCTGCCCTCCGGCAATCCGGAGGGGCTCACACACAGACACACACACACACACGCGCACATACACATATATATGTGCATATATGTCTAACACACGCAGAGAAAGAGAGAGAGGCGTGTTGCACACGCGTGCTCGGCAAGGCGTAATACGACATAATGCACCTTCACGGGGCCCCATTGAATGGCGGCAGTGTACGTAAGCGCCCGGCTATTCCATTCAACGATTCAGCGTACACTGCTCCTCGTAATACGCGCATCCGTTTCGTCTTTTTTCTTTTCTTTCTCTTCTCTTTCTCGCTTCTCTCTCTCTCTCTCTCTCTCTGTCTGTTTTACGCGGCGCGCATTATCTCTTCTCTCTATGGGCTGCGAAGCATTGCTCCTTGTTTGTAGTATGTCATATTTTTCATTATGTCATTATGAAAGTTCAGAGACATATGTTTCGGTGGATTCTCAAAGATGTTTAGCAACTTTGACCTGATTAGATTTGCAGATGTCTGTGTTGCAATTTAATGATATTATTGTTCGATTTTGCCTAAAATAAATTTTGAATAGGATAACTGCAGCAGTGAAAGGCCATTTAAGAAATTCGACACTTTCGTTAATTGTTTTTTCCACAATACTAACCTAATTATTAAAAGGGAATAAATATTCTTTGATGTGTTTAAGTCTTAAAGTATTCAATAAAAATATTTACTTTTAATATTAAAGTAAAAACTAATAAATAAATCCCGAGTCGTGGAGATTCGCTGATGCACATTTATTGCATTTTTCCCTGTGCATGATTTATTATATTTTGTATGAACTCCGACGCTAAAGTACTTGAGTACAATACATAAATTGATAGAAGCATTTAAAATTTTTCAATGTTATATTATATTTACCTTATCTTTTTTAATTTCCTATTAAGCATGTTTGCCTAAAATATTGTTTAAATTCTAACTTGAAATTGATAAAAGATCCAGTTTCACGGTCTAACCATCTTCAGTAACCATAATAATCATTGCAGAAATCTTGTAATTTACGTCTTGCCCACCACGATTTAAAAAGTTCAAGCGCCCATTTACCACATTACTATACATAGAATATGCTAAAAGTATGAATTCTCCGAACTTTTTCAAATTACAACACCATACTCGCTTTTTCAAACTGCATTATTCATGCAACTATTTCTTTTTTCTCTTCCCGCAGCTTCGAGCCCCCTTTCTCGGACTCCCTTTCGTCTCCCATATCCTTTCTCCTCCTCGTCTGGTCGCGTCTCTCCTCCGCAATTCGACGCTCAGCTCCTTCACCACGCTCACTTTGTCCGCGTCAAATGCCGCTAACGCGAGCGTCAGACCGGCCGTAAAGACTCGTTCACATAGCGGTTGGCGGTAGTGCATCCGCGCGACAGTTAGAAGCCGAACGACTGCCTCGGAGCTCGTCGTCCTTCTCATCGCGAGAAAATGACTAGCGCGGTCATCCCTCGGCGAGTTTACCGCCTGATAAACAACCGACTCGCACGGATAGGAGCCGCGGTGAAAGTTTATTCCCAATGCGGGTCGCTCGCCTGCTCTTCTAATTTAATCCGATTCTAATTAAGGCCCCGGTGTATGCGCGAATCTCGCTCGCGCCGCGCTCGGCAGCTGCTTATGCGAGAGAAACTCGCCGCCGCGGTGTCGGGGCCGCTACTGCCTCGTCATCGCGTTCGCTCGTTTTTATCGTGTAAGTTATCCGTCGGCGGCATTGTCGGGTAAAAAGTAATGCGCGATCGGCTGATGCGAGACGCTGCGCGGGGCCTGACACCGACGTAACGAAAGATCGAAATCAATGGGTTATTACGCTCTTAAATCGATCTTGCCGTATTTTACATTGCCAAAAATTATACTGCACTTGTGGAATAATTGTCCTATTTTTCATATGCTTCCTACATATGAATCATTATTTTTTCTTTAAAGCAATGTGCGACATTTCACTAAAAGATAATGAATAATAATAATTGATGACTTTGAATAGTCTTTCATTACATGATGATAAGTGTTTTTCATATTATTGAAACATTTTGTAGAACTGTACATCAAAATTTAAGTTATAGATATTTTAATATAATTGTGAGTCAAAAACTGTTATACCTATTATTTTATTGAACGTAAAAATATTTAGCATTTTTTAACATTATTCATCATGTTATTAACACTTCAATAATTTTTTAATAGTACCTATATAATGTTTCAATAAGTGAATTTCAATAAATAATTTTATGACGTATTAAACAAACATCCGACAGGCAGAAAATTAAGTATGGCAATAGACGGGAGGTGCAATAACATTGTCAATTACCCTTTAAGCAGCTAATTCATTATTTTCCATCAAAGAAGAAGCTAGAATAACGTGTCGGCCGATATTATACCGCGTCTGCATTCTTCCATTCCGGCGCATAAAAGATTCATTTTTTGTGAGCGCACCTTCAACGGGTGCGGCCAACGAAGCCTCCATCGCGTGTGTCCCTCTTGTATTATACACGTGTGCGTATGTTACACCCGGCTTACACGCGTGTGTATATATATGTGTGTATATAAGCGGCTTTCAGGAACGCGGCCGCGCGAAAGAGACCCAGAGAGCAGAGCTGAATCCGGGAGCCGCCTCGATCGCGCACACAAAGATCAGCATCTGGTCCGATGTGGGAAAGGATATATTCGCGTAACATTTGGGGCTTCCGTTTTGCGGCTCTGCGCGAGGAAACCGACTCGACGCCCATTATGCATTTTCGCTTTCAGCAAGTCTAATGGCCGTATAGCTTTGGCTCTCGTCTCGCCTTCCATTCGCTCTCTTTCCCTCTCTGTGTTTTTGTTGTTTCGAATCAGTCAGGCATATTGTGCGAAAAGACTATATAATACAGTCAACGGAACGGTTTTACGAGATACTTAACATTAAGCAGCACGAAACGAAATTAGAGCTGCATTTGCGTAATTGATTCCTTGTCACGTAAGCCCGCGTGCATTGTTTGCATCTACTGATCGGATTAGTGCATAATTGTCTTAAACTGATGGTAATTTATACAGTCGACATAACAATCCGCTATACTCAGTCTCATATTATTATGATGGCCAATTTGATAGATTTCATAATCATTGTAATCATTTGCTTTATAAGTCGTAAACCTTTGATGTGTGGCCCACATTACTCGCCGGCTATAATTATCGACGAGTCAACCGAGTGGTGAAAAGCCATAAATATTGAATTAATTTATAAACTAATCGACGCAAAATAAAATACATTTATACAACATTATAAAAAGTCGTATTGGAAAGTTCGTGGGTATAAAATGACTCTGCTCGCGCGCACACACCTTTTTCCATGTGAAGGATTCATTGAACCTCCGCTGCTCTCTCAGAATTTCCAAAACTTTTTCCGCTAACGAGAAAAGAAAAACGAATGCATGCATATAACGAGCATTTAAAAATGTTGGCCGTCTTGGGGATAGATTATAGGCAAAAGTTGTCGAGAGAGTCTCGCGGCATACGGTGAAAACTTTTATCGAGTTATTGGGTTACACACGCGAAGACCGTACGTTTCGAACATTCCAAGAACTCCGCCTTAAACCAGACTAGAGCCATAAAAAGTTTTTTTCTAGTTTCACGCTACGGGAGAGTCGAGCGAGGTTAATCACGCGCCACCACCTGCAATCTCCTCATTATTTTGGAATCGTCCCTTATTGGTCGCGCATCTACGGCCTCTACTTTAGGACTCGTTTCAACTTTGATGCAATTGTTGATTTGTTGGCAATAATTAAACGGGCAACCAGAATTGTATGCAGTCCTTTGGTGACGAGGCAGTTAAAATTATGGTCTTTCCTTTTCTTTTTTATTTCTAACGTACCGGTACTAAAAACAATTTTTATAGTGTCCGTATCTAATTACAACTGTTCTTTGAGGTTTTGAAATTAAAAGTAATGAATTAAAAATAAAATGCTAGTAAACATTGTAGTTTATCGTTATCGCTATTAATTCGTAGTATCATTAAAATAAATTATAAAAAAAGAATGCTCCAACTTTGGATCTTCAAATCTTGGATTGATCTTAAAATTTATATTATTAACAAGTTATATTTTAAATTAATAAATTAATATACTTTATATGTTCTCAAGGTTCTGAATAAAATACCACGAATTCGTGTAATTTTTAGTTTTATCCACACAATATGACGTTTAAAGTCTTATACGAATTGCTAAGATTTCATAAGATTGTATAGTAGATTTTTTGTCTTCTTAAGGTCGGCAACTTATTCCGCAATAACAGTAGAATAAAGGGTAGCAATATATTAGCAACATAAATTTTTGGACTTCAAAAAAATCATCAATTTTTTGGCAATCCTTCCTCCATTATTTTGTCAATATATTGCTGCGACGCCTAAGCGAAATTTATTTAAAAAAATAGTTCAGCGGTAGCTTTGCAATATATTGCGTATACTTTTTGCAATATATTTGAGATTGTAACTGTTTTTTTCAGCAAGCAGTTTCGAGTTAAGGATCAATATCTTTAGTTGTGTGGGGGCGCACATCGTAAATTTCGATGAAAATGATATAGTTCATGACATTTTCAATGCATTTAAATATGAAAGATACATAATACTTAAAATGTTGAACGCATATATTGTTTCCCAATGGAGAACCCTGAAAAAGTATTATGCAAAAGCATCACGATTATTTTTAGCGTTCAGTATTTACCTTTATTTATCCAGAACTAGTGTCCTCCGAGCTTGGCGTGCACTAATACACAATTCAAAAGCAAATAATCAGGATAAAGTGCGCTGCAGTGTTTACCTCCTTGAAGCTCGTAATAGTTGGAGAAGCGTTTAACAAAAAGCCGGACGTACATAAGCTATATAGATAGCAGTAACAGCAGCAACGGTAGGAGCAGCAGCAGCGGTATATAGCCGAAGACAAAGAAGCGGGAGAGTAGTCGAGGTGCTCGATGTGTTCGAGTTGGTGAAAAATTGCCGCCTGAAAACCGGTAGTTCCAGCCTCGCATCACGGGATGCAGGTTAAGATTCTAAAAATCGCTCGTTCACGAGCTCGAGCAATTGTCGTGCGTTAGTGTATATACACAGTTGCCTCTCTCTCTCTCTTTCTCTCTTCCTCCATCAGCAACTGGAGTATACCGGAGCAGTCCACCGTACCGCTGCACTTTTCCCCGTACAAGCGCATCGCTTACCGCATATCTCGTGTATACACATTTGGATGTGTGCAGCGGTCGGTGTGTGTATACCGTAAACCATATTAAACGCCGCGATGTCCATTCTCTCTTTCGACGAATCTTGGACTTTGCCACTGCAGATCCCTTTGTCTTTCGCTACGCGAGGAAAGCGCGCACGCGGTTGTACAAAGAAGCTACAGCGAGCAGCTGTTAGCGGAGGAGGATATCTAAGCCAGAGAAAAAAAAAGTGTCGTGCGGCTATATGACAGCAACAACAGCACAGGTCGCGGCGGCCCTAATACGGCAGCGGCCGCGATGTTTGCATAAATAAATAAATAAATAAAATAGAGAGCCGGGGAATGAGAGTCGGGAGGATTATCGCTCGCGGATGCTCGCACTGTGCAGCGCAACGATCGGGGAACGATTGCGCGGCGAGATCGTGCCTATTATATGCAGCAGATAAAACAGGCTGCGCGCGAGACCGATTTCAAATGCAGAGACTGCTATTCGATCTTCTGGTGCGGCCAAAAACAATCGTGCTCCCTTCGCGTGGCGGAATTCAAACGTGCGCCTTTTTGGCGTCGCTGCTCTCTCTCTCTCTCTCTCTCTCTCTCTCTCTCTCTGTCTCTCGCACGCGCGCTTTGCCCTCAGTCGTCCCTTTGGTTGAATATGCTTTATTTTAATGAGCCTCGATATTGATGTTTTGAATACCGGTTCGTTGACTCTCTTGCGTTGCTGCTGTGCGATATATTCTCGTGCCAAACAGTTGCAAAGACCCTCGTTCCTTGGGAAAATCCGTGCAGCTAGGCTAATTTTTCTCCAGCGACGACTTACGGATCCCGCGGAGCGTTGTCGAATTTGTTAGCGTGGATCATCTGCGGCCGCAGAAAGCGTGCAGGCGATAAATCGTTATTGCCCAAAAGCGCGAGTTGACCCGACGGAAATTAGAAATTGAGATGATATCGCTTTATTCCTCTCTTCCGCGCTGCTGCTGCAGCTGAGCTGTTGGATAATCTAACTCGATCGCTGCGCTTTCTTCCTGCTTTGCTTCTACGTATGCATGCTCACTTAATCTGATTCGTTTTGTCTATTGCCAACAGCTGACATGTGAGACGTTTTTACGATTCACGAAATTTTTCAATGTTCTCGGCGGGATAGTACTTTTTTGTAAGAGTATATGTAAAGTTTTTCTTTTTGATCGTTTCGAATCTGATTAGGAGGATAATTTATGTTCGCGGGGTAAAAATGATGTACATAGAATATAATTATTTTATTATGGTTCGATCTTTCTAAGTTGATAATACATTTTTTTCCGTAAGTCAAATTAAAAAAAAGACGAATCATTGATTTTTGTTATGAATTTATTTTCGTAAATATTATAGATTAAAGGTGTTTTATAAAATGACATGTTTGCTTTTCTCTTTCATGAGAGTTTCAACATCAACTAAAAAGTTTAATCAATATAAAAAATATTTCTAAGAATAATAACAATCACGAACTATTTTTATATATAATGATTCATTTGTATTGGAAAATGTATTTAAAATCAATATTTATATATTACATTTACCGTAATTTAAATGTGTGATTCAATTTTATCACGAGTATATTTCAAAACAAAATGGTTATAAAAATTTATAACAATCACTTTGAACGATATAAATAACAAATACTCTAACACACATTAGTTTACTATTTATATCCAATATTAATTATTTTTAATAAAATTATAACTAATTATTGAATGATAGTATATTTGTATTGCTTTGGTTATATATTGTCAGCTCAATTAATCACGAATTTGATACGTTGATAAGCATTTTTCTTAAACACACGTAGAACTGCGATACAAGCGAAAGTATTTCCTCCGATTCGCTTCTGATCCATTCACGAATATCTGTATTGTTAAATCGATCTGAATTTATGTCCGCCCGAATGAGCCGACATTTTCGTGTACGACATATCACATCGGGATGTTCACAAAGAGATTATCCCACGGTCGTTGCCGCTAGCATTCAAAAGCTCGGAAAAAAAGACGAGAGAGAAAGAGTGAGAGAGAGAGAGAGAGAGAGAGAGAGAGAGACAAGAGGTAAAAAATAGGAAACTAGGCCTTGACGTGACTTATATATTCACCGTAAATATGAAGTATCGATTTAACAGACTTAAAAGAGCTAATGCAGTGGCAGCAGGAGCAGCGGCGGCAACGGCAGCTGCCACATGACTATACCCATAACCCGTGTATAACACACAGAGAGACCGTGGCTGTGCACAGACACACGCGACTGGTTCTCTCTCTCTCTCTCTCTGTCGGCGAAAAATTGCCGCCACCGCCTCGGCCGCCGTACCAGGTCACGCGGATGACTCGAATTCGAGCACATACATAAGCCTCATGCGCGCTCGTTCTCTCCTTCTCTCTCTCTCTCTCTCTCTTCCACTTTCTCTATCTCGTCGTCGGCAGCACACCATTAGCGCGCATTTTCCCTCTGCTGACGAATTATTATCCTCTCCCATCTCAAACCTCTATACCCTTATAGATGCCACACACAGACGCGAGTCACGAGATTATTACCCATTCGCCGCGCGATATCGCCTCTATACACACACACGCGCGCGCGCGCGCAGCCAAACACACATAACTTTCGCTCATGGGAGTCTGGCGCGGAGACACTCGTCGTCGTCGCCGTCGCCGCGGGATTGAAATATAGGTGTGCACTGCACGCGCGTGTGTGTCCCTGCTGCTCTGCATTATCTATAGCTCGATCGCTCTCTCCTTCTCTCTTTCTCGCTCTGTATCTCCGTGGCTCGCAAGAGAACGAGCGCGCGAAAGGCTGTCGTGTCGACGGCGATGCTGGTACATACACCCGCGTCTCACCGCGGGGCCACTCGTGATACACGTGTGGTATGGATGTGAACGGAACGATCCCGGCTATATGGACTGCTGTACTCTATATATACGAGACTGTGAGAAATGCTTTTTAATGAATGGAGTGTGCGTGCGGCCTGTGTGTATATATGAGGGTGTGTGTCTCTGTGTGTGTGTATTTATCGATGAGGGCCCGAGTGCAGTACAACGATTATATACCGCGACTATCGTTGTGTGCGAGAGTCGGCGCCGACAAAGGGGCTTCTTTCGCAAGCGGACTTGTTCAGGCCTAGTCCGAGGCCTACTCAGCGAGTAGATGTGCTTTCCATGGCTTTTTCTCAATTTCGAGATTGGCTTTTCGACTATATGGAGTACGATGCATGTGTGTGTGTGTGTGTGTGTCGGTGTACCGCGAGTGCGTGTGAAATTAGTGAGAAAGTCACCTTTATTTCTTCTTCACTTTTACGCCGGGCTTTTATCATCTGAATTATGACTAATTGTTCGAAATTTATGTGTGCAAATCTATTGCGCCGAGGTCGGCTTTTACTTTCTTCGCGCATTGTATCTTTGCTAGCGATAATAGTGCTGTATTTTTGTTTGCGTGAAATTTTGCATTTGACATTAATGATCTGTATAAAATAGACGCCAAGCCGTAACTTTTATGAGAAAAACTAGAACTATGTCAGTACTTGAAAACTTTTACTGAATAAATTATTTTATACGATTTATTTTATTGACATTGTCTCTATTATATACTACTACTTTAAGTCTATATTAATTAACTTACTTTAAATGACCTTTTTTAATAAATACATTAAAATCAATAATATAATATTGGTTCATTACGATAATGTAGACTATTATCCCTTAGTAAGTTTAGATATAATTATTTGAACAAACACATTATAGCAATCAATGGATTTATCTATATTTGTATGAACAATTTAAAGGTAATACTCATAACGTGTGCCTTCCTCATTATTCCGTTTTTCAATTTTAGAAAAATATTCTCATTGCGCTTATAACCAAATTTTTCCAGCAGCAGTAGCAGCGCACAAGCCCCGAAAATGAGCGTCGTTTAAAAAAAATATATATATATAACCAGCGCGAAAAATTCACCTCAGAGTTTGGCTTAATTATCCCACCGAAACAAGACAACAGCGCCAACAGAGCGAGAGAGACACGCGCCGTGCAAGCAGCAGTAGCAGCGGCAGCAGCACATCACGCTTATGGTAATGCGGCCTGGCGTCGCGATCTACCGAATATACACACACGCGCTACACATGCAGTGGTCATGAAATAAGGGGGGGGGGGATATACCGTCACTAGTTCTCCCGCAACTGCATCGACAGCTACACTACACGCGGAGCGCATACGCGACGGCCTCTGACTCACCGGAAGTGGCTCGGCCCACCCCTCTCGCTCTCTGTCTCTCTCTATACTTCCCTCTTCGCGTCCTTTGCTTTCCGCTACCGACTCGCTCTTGTCTCCCCCGCGAATGCTCGTCCGCCACTGCTGCACGGGGTCTTCTATATGTCCTAAGCCCAATGCATAAAGTCACGCTTGTCTGCGCCTCTCGCGTGCTCTTTTTCTTTCTGTGTATGCAGCGAGAGGAGAGCACCTCGGCCCTTCGCTGAACAAATATTTTTGCACTATTGCACGGTGCAGCCTCTCTCTTTTTATTGTCTAATATAAGTCCGGGAATTATATAGTTTCGAGATGAAGTGCGATGCAGCCGCTTCGATAACACAAACATCCTGATATTTTTGTAGGCGCTGCCTCGCAGAGAGAGAGAGTATGATATTTGGCGGTGAGGGTGATTCATAATTTTGGGGGGAGTGTTTTTCGTTACGCACATCAAACGACTGGATATTTCGCCGTGTGACTTCGAAATATAACTAATAATATTGTTCATCATACGGCATCTATTTCTAGATATTCGTTATTTTGCGTATATTATTTGTTTAATTATTCATTATAATTATACAGTTATTGGACAGTGAATATAATATTGTATTAATGGTGGCTATGATATGCAACGTAAATATTTTTCTTTTAACGAAACACACGATGATCGAAGAGTGAAAGTGACTCTAAAATGTGATGGAATTGATTAACGATTGTATACAAGATGGTAAAACATTAATAAAAAAAACACGTGAATCTACTTAAAATTATGTAGCAAATTATATGAAGCCCCCCAAATGTAAATGTCATATAGCACACAAGGAGTGGCGCGGCGCAGCATCGGCAAAGGTCTGGTTTTAACAGGCCATGACAATAGTTACAAGGGCTTTATATGGTATAAGGAAGCCCATGAAATCTCCGATAAGTTCTGCCGTGTGTCGACGACAAAGGCCCGAGCGCACGTATTATACACACAATACAAGCTCACTGGCATTCATATCATCCGCGAAATCGTACACACGGGCTCTAAAGGATTTATTGGCCTTTACGTTGTTGCCATTGCGTCATGCGCCTCTTTATACTCGTCTCGTTTAAGATCCCTCTTCCGTAAAGCCGAGAATTTGATAATACACTCGATCACCGCCTCCTTATTCTGCTTCTTCTTCTTCTTCTTTCTCAAACTCTTCATACAGACGAGCATATATATGTCACAACGACCGAGTTGCGTATGATTCACTTTGTATATTGCGAATAGGTGACATATGGCCTTTTTACGAGCCGAGGGAGCTTTTCAATTTTTGGGAAGATGCGTTTGAAAAGTATGCTGATTGTTTTACGACGTGTTACAAATCCAGCTACGGGAATTTATGGGAAATGCGCGTATATACACGCGCAGGCAGAATTATATTCATTGGAGTTTAAATATTTCAATTGAGTTTGATGTGTTATATATATCTTATCATTATAGACTTACTTACAACGATCATTTTTAATTAGAGCTTATACATATGCATCAGCTAGCAATGCTAAATGTTTAGATTCAAATCTTTATAGTTTGTAAATCTTATATATTAATTTGAATTCAAATAATTTTAAATAATATAATGCTTGTTATAGTAAAAATTTTATTTTATACTATAAATTGTTAAATCTTATAATAATGAAAATGTTATAATATAAATTCAATTTCCATAAAAATCCATTTTCCGTTTTTAATAAAATGTAATAAATTTTCATTACTCTCCATCTTTGTTAGATTGGTTGGACAAAACAATATTTTAGAGTCAAATTCGGTAAAGAATATGCGGGCAACGTTTCACTGACTTGTTCCAGTCTTCCTTTCGTCAAGTACTTGTAAAATCGTATCGAAATATTATGCATCACGCATACTATACAATTCAATATTTCACATAAACTATTGAATAACATATTTTATCGAGACCCGGTCTGTGAGGTAATCCATTAATAGCGTTAGATAACCCAGACTGTGTATATAAAGACAAAATAAATATAGCTCAACTTAGAGCTCAACAAGTCCATAAATCATTCGACTAATAGAATTAACGAAAAGCCCGTGTCTCGAGCCACTCTTTATTTCTCAGATAATTAAGGCCCCAGCTGGGGAAGTGGCGAAGGGGTCAAAGTGCATTCTGATCCGCGACGCAATTGAATTTGCCGCGGTGGCGAACAATGGCGGATAGCAGTTCGCGGGTCTCCTCGGCGTCTTCGAAGCTGTCGCCTAACGCTCTCGGCGCGGTAGTTCCGGGTGACCGAGATCACGATCCTGGCCGACGCGCGAGTCTCTCTCTCTCTCTCTTTCGCACGTGCACCTCGCCGCCAAAACGAAATCGTAAATGCATATAAGCGTGAGTTATTGCATCGAGAGCGGCGCGCGACTCTATAGGGGGGTCCCACATTGCGCCTGCACGGCTCGACTTCTCCTCCGCGCAAGAACAATAAATACGGGGCACATCCCATAAAACCTTATCGCGAGTCTTTCGCCATCGTCATCTATTGTGTATTTCGTATATTTATCCACGCGCACGCAGAGTCGATGCAATGCATTTGGACCGCTATTATATGCGCTGCACACGTTCGCGTGTGTATATACGTTATAGAGGCTTATTTGCGCATGTATGCTCTTGCTTTTGTTCTATACTGTCCGAGTCGTTCGTGTGAATTTGTCAGAATTGCGATTCGATCATTTTTTCGCTGACGATGTTTGAGCGAGTTGTTGGATAAAGATTGAAGGTGATTTGTAACTACTGACAGGGAAGTAATTCATTTACTGTCTAGTGTCTTATGTATTGTATACCTTTTATTAATAGTTGTATTATATTTCAGGAAATCAAATCGCTTCCTCTTATAATTTTGCGTAACTTTGTAACTTGTAATGTAAATTGCAATCTATATAAGAATTAATAACGATTGTTATTAACTTTTTGTTGGATCAATCGCACTTTATAGAGAATAACTGTACAGTTATGCGTACTTATTATATAAATGATTTCAATCCAGTAGTTAAATTAACTTATAATAAGCTTAAACAATGTTTTAATGCGTAATATAATCTTCATAAACTTCACAAACAATTTATTGATCTAGTATGATGGTCCAGCAGCAGAGCTTTGAAGAAAAAATTAGCAATGAACTTTCTATCATCAATCGCAAACTATACAGCGAAATTGTCAAAGAAAGACAATTACACTATTTCCCTTTTCAATGAAAAACGTTAAATGAATCACAAAATTGTTCCAGCTCGGCAGATCGGAAAGAACCGGAGGTATATCTGTACCTTGGTTCCGGGCCACTTTAAACTCCTCTCGGTAGGTAGAACGCGCGGGAAAAAGAATTTTTCGCATAATAAGCCTGACGAGGCTCTGGTACACTCCCGGCAGCCACCCTCTGTCGGGTTATGCTAGCTGCAAAAAAGTCCCAAGAGGCCGCTTCTCCAGTTCGTTAGACGGCTATTATTTAAAGCCGAGAGCCAGCGGCGACGGCAGTAGCGATGGGCTTCGCCTCTTTAGTTAGACGTCGGGCTGCAGCAGCAGCGGCTCTGCGCCATGCGCGACAAAAGCCAGCAGCAGCAGCAGCGGTAGCAGCGGAGTCGAGAGATTTTTCCCGAAGGCGAAGCAACCCCATTGTTGCCGGGTCAAGTCACGAGAGAGAGAGAGAGAGCGCGAGAGAGCTCGGCGGCGGCTTCTCATTACCATTCGTATCTGAGCCGCTGTATCGAGAAGCTGCACAGAGAGCGCGAGAGAGAGAGAGAGAGAGAGTAAGCGAGCCAGCCTAGTTCCTATTTCCCATCACGTATATGCTCCAGTGTTTACCCCGCGAGAAGCAAGGCTTTTATATCGCCAGTGGCTTATAAGCTGCACACTCCTCGAAAGACTCATGAGGAAAGATAAAACAGCTATGCTGCTGTTTCTCTTGCTACTGCTCTCGTTTTTGGTTTAGACTCTCTTTTTCGTCTAGCGGACAATCGAGGAAACTTATATGTATATACTGCTTAATTGACAAACTAATGACTTGTTTGGGGTTTGTGTAACGGTGTGTCGCCGTATAGTGCTTCTGCTGCTGCACGCCCGGGGATTTTTCTACGACTCGCGGGATCGGTATATAGAAAGTTGCCGCGCTGTCTCTTTGCGCTACAGGCACGTTTGCTACATTTTTCTATAAAGTTTCGTGATCTAGGCGTGGTTGGAAAGACTTTGTTTCGATTGGGAAAAAAATTACGCTGTAAATCGAGTTGGTTCTTTGCTAGATCGTTAAATGACTCGTTACTTTGTAGAAAATAGGTGCATTTTTCCTATTTTTACAAAACAATGTTCAAAAACTACTAAAATAGTAATAAATTTCATCTTCTGTACAACAAAATGATATTAAAATATTTTAACAATTGTTAAGTGAAAATGTTTCAAAAATCGATAGTTTAGCTCGTTGAGATATTGTGTTTACAGAAAAAAACCAACGTTAATGTTGCAAAGGATTTTCTAAAATGGATGTAACGTTCATAAATAACTTCTATAAGAAACACCAAAACAACCTTAATACCGTAACAAAAAGTTAAGAATGGCATTATCAACTTGTTGTACAAATATATAATTTATATATAAATAGTACAAACCATATGAGTTATTTAAGAATTATGAAAAATGAGAAATCGGCTTTGAACAAACATAATATTGTATACTTCTCGAGTCTTCTCTCGTAATAGGAGATCGTGGGGGAATATCTTTCCAAGAAATGCAGTTCCCTCATCAGTAATCCCCATTCGTAACCAACATGACGTCTCACACTTTTACGTGCCGGTACGCGCGCGCGGCCCATGCACCGAAGGAGCGCCTTCCGAAATCTGAGCCGAAGCTTTATCGCGCGTGCAGGACTATGAAGGTGACTTGGATCGGTAGATCGGTAAGCCTATTGAGGCACCCTTTGTAAGACAAGTCGCGCTACTTGAAAAAATATAAAAGAATATTCAATTATAAAATTTTGACTTATTATCTTTGTTTTGTACGAATACAAAATGCTGACACGAGATTTGCGCAAGTCTCGTAAGTTTGTACTTTAAATTTTCAGTATACACTTTCAATAATATTAGGTAACAACGTTACTTACTGTTATTCGTCATTAAAAAGAATGATAACTCCATTTGAAAGCTAATATAATAGTTTTGATGAAAAGTCACTTCCTGATCGATCGATTTAGCAATTATTATTAATCTCAAGAAAGAAAACAGCATCTCACGAAATTCACTAATAAATCACCGCTTCCATTTTTCCAAACCTGTCCTCAGCTGTTCCTCGATCATTTTTCATTCTGTAAAGTCACGCGCTTATATCATTCGTGCACAGCGTGCATTACGCACCATTTTCCAAGTAAAAGTTCTTAAAACAAAGCGTTGTTGCAGCGTTTCTTCGCTGCTTAGAGTTAGAGTCAGAGTTAGGCTTATGCGGTGTAGGCGAGGAAAACAGATTGGGGCTCAGCATGATCGATGCGAGGTATATCTAAATCGATGTGTATAATACGCGTATTCGCGGAATGATAATAGTCACGAGAATAGTATCGAGCGCGCTGAGGAGAAGTTGATGCGGAATCGTTCTTTTGCGGTTTCGTTTTCTTGTCCTATCAAAAGCAATATTGGTCGTGCGCTACTTGCATCGTAGTTAGTCCCGCGTGAGCGCTTACACGCGCTTATATTATATACTCTGCACATCATCTCAAGCCAGACTATATACCGTAGAGATATCTTCCCTGAAAAGTGCAGCTGTTAAAACAATGGGATACTCGCTATGACCGCGTAATTATTGCAGCCATTCCTTTACTCCTTGGGATCAAATATATATTATATTTCAAAGGGAAAATTGCGCCTTGACTGAAACACGGATCCTGCCAGCCTTTTATTGCTTTGTTTGTTTCTCGTAAATCTCGAAGGTTTTACTGCACGAAAAACGCACAAAGATCGTAGTAATAACTCATCAAAACATTTTTCCCGTAAGCATTGAAACGTTATAATGCATGTAAATTCAAAAAATGTTGCTTGTGAATTTCAGAGTGTTAATTTATTTAATTACGTATTGGTTTTATCATTATTTACATACATATAGAATTGTTGGATACTAATATTTGACATTGAATAGGATTTCCTTTATAAAGTACTACATACCCACTGCCTTATTTTTATAAATATATCTATTTATATTATGAAAATCTAGATAAATAAGAGAAAATAATGTGTATATTTGTTTTTATCTCGCTCTTTTAAAAACTCACGAATATTGTGTAAAGTAATAGCAGCAAAACGCACTACGGAAGCCGTATTTTTATGGCAGACTCTGGCTTCACGTTTCTCATTATCATCACTTTAGCATTTTATTTATTACTAGAAATTATCATTAGCTAATAATAATTTCTATAGCGCTTAGCTGAGACGGATTTTTTAAGCTGTACAAAGCATCCGATCATTTACAAATATCGCCAAAGGACAATATTGAGAAAGCAGCGCGGAAGCATTGTTATAGCATCGTATATAACATGAAACCGAATTGTCGACTTTCCTCGGAGCGTTTATCTTCGTCAAGGTGCAGTGATTTCCGCAGTAAACAAAATTACGAAGAAGCGACCTCCTGAAACGGATCTAATGCGTGCTCCGGTTTTATCCTGCGGGAAAATGCACTTGGATGGGGAAATCGTAAGCCGCAGCGGCAGCGCGCAGAGGGGCACAAGTCATTGGAACGAGGCGCGGCGCTTGATCCGCCGCGCGCGCGCTTTTCCATCACTGCGGTTTGTCGCTCGAACGAAACCGAAATTATTCGCCTAGGACTTTTTTGCTCCAGCTGCTTTTACGGCGAGAGTTCTTTGGATTTTCATGCGGCTCTGCTTCGACGGGCGCAGAGTCCAAACGAGAGAGATAGAGAGGAATCCACGCCACTATCGCTTGTAATATCGCTCGCCGGGTAGACAATACCGGGATTTGTACTCGCTAAAGTGCTAGATAATGGTCGCGGGGATAAGGTTTGTTTACGATAGACTTTTTTGCGCGGTCGCTGTTGGTTATGGTACTGATTATGAGTGGTATATAATTAAACCGAAGTAACGGTAAAAGTCCGCTCGGAACTCGTTTTTTTGTTCGTCTTTCACCGCGTGGACGTCCCAAAAACAGTGTGAAATATAACACTTAAGATTATAGAAGATAGTTATTTTATATAGATCAGTAGCAAGCATTGCGTGAACTCTGCTTTCTTTTGCTTGTATAAATTTATTATTAAGTATCCTGAGAACGGCTGCTTTCTAATACAGGAATCGAAATGAATATATATTTTATACACTTATATATAGAGGTATCGTGTATCGGCAATGTTGGAAAACTCATAAGGCAGAAGTAATGGGAAACCAATAAAATAGATTACACCTTAGAGCGTTGAAGTAAATATATTGTGTCTGCTGCAGGATTGAAATGCAATTGCAACTGTAACGGGAAATATAGATGAAAAATATTCAATTGGTATTGAAATGCAATAAAGCGGTTCTTTGTTTAAATGAGGAAAACCTTAATCAAAGTGTAACAATTAATTGAATTTTTTGTAGAATCATTTCAATTGGTTTTACATTAACGATGCCATGAATTAATTGGATGTTTTTTTTTATGTTTAGAAGAAAAAAGAAAGATTTATTATTAATAATAATAATAAAATATATATATCAGCACTCATATATGCGGCTATCTTCATTCACGTAAACGAGACAAATCTCAAATGACGAAGGTGCCAAGAATTCGATTTCCTAATCTTACGGGGAGGCGAATCAAAATCGCTCATACATTTAATAATGCCTCGTCTAGAAAAACAAACTTGCTCTTGCATAGAGTACAATAGCCGCGGTAGGAAAGCGGGAGCCTCGATTAGCCATATGGCGTAGCTTTTTTTCCCTTCCAGTGGTGCTTAACGGGATTTTAATTTGGCCTCTGCTGCTCTGCGCGCCTCTCTGTGTTTAGTTTTCTACCGCGTAAATGCGCGCGCGCTTCTTACGCTCGAGTAACCGCCGCCGCTTGGCGATATACTGCAGCACCCCGCCGGTGCTGCAACGCGCAATGCAAAGGTTGCCATTAATTCCGGTTCGCTCGGTTATAGGTGCTCGGCGCGCGCGAGCTCTGCTGTATACACACGCGCCTGCAGAACATGTATATATATGCAGCGGTGGAAGCGGCGATTCTCTCGCGACTCTCTCGCGCGTCTGTCTTGAGAAGTAGAGCGCACAATGGCTCGCGCGGTCCGCGCTTTTTCTCGGCGTCCGCGCGTCGTGTGGAGGAGAGATACGGGTAATAGGCGACGCAGAGTTGGGAGTGACGGCCTCCGGGGCGGCTTGAGATCTCTCTGGGGATGTAGGAGTGATTAATTAGTCGGTAAGGATCTGCAGGCTCGCGATGTAAGGTGATTGCGTAACGTTTTCTATTTAAGTATGGGCTAATATAGTTTTTATGGATGATGGACTCTTTCGAAAGTCTACATATTATGTATATACTCCCTGCTTTAGATATTCACGTTATTTGGATACTTAGCACGGTGCATTCGAATTTTGCTTTATATATAATCACCAGGTAATCAAACAGTAGCTATACTTATGTGTACCACAACTTTCTATCTATTTCGTCAAAGTAAGGTTTGTTTTCCGCCAAAGGAACTAAAAGCAGAGAACCGATATTTTTTTTTTTAAATTGTTAAATTATTGTATAAAATTTTAACCTTGCGTCTCTGTAGTCTTTACTTTCTTGCACTTTTTTCCGAGGTTTCGTTTAATTACCTAATGTTCCTTCATCCAATCAAGAAGTGGAAATTTAACACTTTATTCTCGAGGCTTATAAAGGTCAAAGCTCATAAGTCCGAAGCAATTAGTTGGCGTAGACGTGCGGCTTTACAAGTCACAATAATTTTTTACACAAACTAAAAATGTGAAACATTACGAAATATACTATGGCTTATCTTTTATTAATTTTTTAATACAAAAACTATATCTACAAAGGTCCACAACTAATTATATCGATGTACAAGGAAAAGCAATCGTATCAAATACAGCAGCCCGTGAAACGAATCAAGTTAGAGCCGTTGCAACCAAAGACACATAATGCGGGTGCAGGAGAATATTAGCCGCGTTTCTACTGGAAGGACTGGCAGCGCGGGCGTAGCGCCGTAATAATTTCGAAAGACAAACGCTGCGCTGCGCGCGACGACATGATTTATGCCGCAAGCCGGATCGATGTGTTATACGTGCGCCATGTGTATATATATATTATGCAGGTAATGCGAAATATCCGCTCTGCCGTCGTCGTCGCTGCTATTGTGCATGTGCGTGCAGCTGTTGGAGCTTGTTGAACCCTTTGCGACGTCGTGCGCTCGGCTCCCATACCGCGGAGATGAACGAGAGATTCCATCGAGCGACCCAATTCGTTGAGCGCGACTAGCTGGGAAATTAAAACTAGACCAGGGAGCCTGTGCAGTTCAGTATATGTCGCCCGGCGTTTATTAGACCCTTGATTAGAGCTTGGCCTCTCCTCGCTCGCTGCGCTTCGTTAATATTCAGCCGCTTTTTATGATTCTGGCAGATTTATAGGATAGACAGGCTAAAGTAAATAGTAAGAGCGCGGATGTTTATTAAAAGTATAGATTGATTTAATTGCATGTAAGAATTTACGTGACGCAGCATTTTTAATGATATATCATAATGTAACAACTGGTGTATATCTCATAAGTAACTCGTTCAAATTAAGAAATCAATTTAGTGCTGAATATGCGACTATGTTTAGTTCAACAGAAATACAATCATTTATCATTCATAATTTTTACATATATTTATTTATTAGGCTAATGATAAGGCACTATATATAGTAAGTACATAAATCTATAGAATACTTGAGATATAAGTATATTATATAGTGCGTTATCATTATATATATTGTAAATACATACATCTATAGAATACTTGAAATTTAAACAGACTTATTCATTCTCAGTTTACATTAAATGTTTAATTAATAAAATGCATAGTAATTTAAGTAAGACATCAGAGTTAATCTCCTGTATTAGTTATTTCATTGCGTACGAAAAAATAAAAGTATAAGTTACAATGACTGTACAGAAAAGTACTTTGAAGCTATACACACATGCACACACACACACACACACACACACACACGCACACACACACTTATCAAGTGCCGATCTAATTAAGTACTCAACACTTTGTGCTTGAACTCGTTACAGATGTCGACCACATATCGGGAGAAAACTTCTTCGACGTTCTCGACAATGGCGCAGTGTTGTGCCGTTTGGCAAGAGTCATTCAGGAGAAGGCCCGATCAGCCGTTGAAGCTGCCAGGGCGAAAGGGGTAAGTACCACCGCAGCCGATTCACTCTTACACCTCTCGTGAACAATCAATCTTAATTAACGCCGGGAGCTCGCGCCGATCACGCGATTGCGCGCCGGCGTGCTTTTCAAAGAGAAACAAAATCAAGCCTGCGACTGCTTCATAATTCATTTACCCTGGAAAAAAAATGACAATTTGACTATAGAAAGTAGTGTATACGGTAATTTATAAGAGCGGATTATTCATGGCGTTAACTGATAATATGGAACGATTACTTTTGATTCAAAGTATTTTACACATTTATTTTATTAATTGGTGTATCTCATTTGTTATTTGTCTAGAGCTTTTCATGCAATGAAGTCTTTTCAAAGTCAATATAAAGCCGCTTACAATTTTGATCGTATAGAATTTTATAGCAAGTCGAACAATGGTTGGATGCTCGCGCGCGATGCAGACTGGCGTTGGCGCGGAAATTCAGTCCCCAAGTACATCGCCATCCCCTTCTCCCCTTTTCCTTTTCCATCCCATTATAACACCGTCGAAGTTTGCAGCGGGCTCTTATATGTATATATATATATGCGGCAGACGCGCGTAAAAACGTTAGGGCACCTCGAGGACTCCTAATTACGCTCTCGTCATTGCCTTTTTATCTTATTTCTTTTTTTTTGTATGCAGCCGGTGCCTGTTATAAGGGGACGCTGCTGGGAAAATGCCGCGCGACGCAGCTTTTTCTCCAGGGACAACATGGAAAACTTTATACAGTTCTGTCGGCGACTCGGCGTTCACGAGAATCTACTCTTCGAGAGCGACGACTTGGGTGAGCCTCTTTCTATACATATCAATCAGTTGGTAAAAAGTTTCGAGTGCAGCAGGAATTTGATACGAAAGTTCGGTATTATTGATAAAGATCATTATCAGGCCGTTCAAGTTTTGAGTTCGTTCAACAAATAGAGACACAAAGTTTGATTTGTACAAAATTTTGCACGAATGAAGATTGGGTGGAAGTATCGATCCATATAGCGTTGAAATATTCCGAGAGCTGGAAAAGTTGTACAATAGGGGTTTAAAAATAGCAGCGCTGCGAACGTCGCTCGAATCACCACGCGAACCGCCCCAAAAAAAAAAAAACATCGCCTAACAATTCCCCGCGCAGTGCTCATTTTCATCGTCCCTTATCGCTCAATATAAACAAATGAAGCAAGAACAAAGAGCGCCCGGGGAGCTTTAAGCTCCTCACCCCTCCCCCGCACACGAGATAAACCCAAAAGAAAACTCATTCCAACTCCAACTGACATATTAATAAGTTAGAGAACAGCCCACGTGTCTCGAGCACATCTCGTGTGTAGAAAAAGCACTCGAGGGCTTCGGAACGTCGCGGCGCAGCACACACACAAAGTAAATAGGCCGCACACTTGACTCGTGCCCTTTAAAGCGCCCTTTAAAGCGCCCTTTAAAGCGGCAGAGCTTGGGCATATAAAGAATGCCGTCGTATGATAAGGAAATTCCCGAGCGCCGTCGGTCCATTTTCCATTTACGTGCATAATACAGCCGTCTGCTCCGTCTGCGGAGCCGCGCGCCGAGTTTCGTGGCTTTTCACCGTAGTGAAAACGACAAAAGCACAAGCTTCCCATATCTTTCTCTCTCGCGTGAATTTGCAGCGCTCCGATTCCTCGTTCTTCTCCCTTTCTCTACTCCGCGGAACAAAAGGCCTGGAGGGGCGAAACGGGGGAGAGAGAGAAAAAGCTCCCGACCGGGGCAGCAGCATCAGCAACGGTAAATGTGCCGAGTTGCAAATAGTCGATGCGCTATTCTGCGGCTCCGCTCGAGCATCGCCAACGAGGAACATCCTATCGGCAGAAGCCTACTTCCCTCGAGGAGAGACGACGACGACGACGAGCGATCGATATTATACGCGACCCATATTGAACTATATACGCGATACGACGCGTAATTAAAAATTAAGCCACTGCTGCAGTCGGGCTGGTTTAATTAAAATGCCTATGCTCGCGCGGCTCTCCTTTCATCGGCGAGATCGAAGTTTGCAGAGAGCATTTAGTACCTCCCGGCATGTACCGTGTCAATCGCAGTTGTACGCGGATCAGGCGATTTCCGAGCAGTTTTGCATGACCTACGAATTAATATATATGTTATACATATGCGGAAAGTACGTCTCGGCGATTAGAGATTTGTTGACGTCTGTGGGGGGAAAAAAGAGCGATTGAAAATCCGATGGAACGAGGAGGAAGGCGCTTTTCAGAGAAGTCGTTTTATACTTCAGCCGCGTGATTTACTTCGACGAGATTGTGAGCGAAGCGTTTCTGCGCGCTGCTTTGGAAAGTCTTTTTTTTTTACCGCTCGTCTCCGTCTTGTTTATTGGGAATGCTTGCGGTCGCGAGAGAAAGGAGCGTCGGAGGGGTTTGGAATAGTTGATGAAAGTGCACAGGTGGCTAAAAATTTACGACGTATCTTTGCGTATTCTTCTTAAATGTCTTCTGTATACGTAATTTATGTTGTGGTCTTTTCTTTCTTTTTTTGTTCCTGTCTTTGTCGGCAACGATTGGTTTTTCAATGATAATAAGCGTTATTCGCGGCATTTGCGCGCACGTGTAGAAAGTTGAGCGAAAAGCAAATACTCGAGTTTAAAAGCTCTATGTGTATAGCAGTGAAGGTGGAAGTTTATGTTATGCGCATAAAAAACGAGTATAAGAGAATGTGAATTTAGGAGGAAAAATTCTTTGGCCTACATAGTTTAAGTGAAGGTGTCAAGAGTAGCTATTAACAATATTTTAAGACCATCTTTCTCCGTTCAACGATTAGCGTAGATAGTTTATTATTAAACGTCTATATTTAATTACTATGTTGTGTACACACTTCGAACTAATATTCAGGTTGAAAAATTGGATTTGTAGACAAATAAGAAATTTAATTATATTTTTAATTATCGGTGTAAATCCGTGGTTTTCAGTCAAACCGAGTTAAACGTAAAACATATATACAAAAGTTGATCTATAAAGATTGCCTAATTTGTAATTTCATGCGCAGCGTACAAAGGGAGAAAAGTCATATGGGATTTAACCAAAAGTACGCACTCAATCTATTTTTCAAAGCTGCATGGACTTCAATCTAAGATTACACATTCATAACTTATCAAATTATAAAATGGATGTACTCAAAGAGAACTGCATTAATTATTAAATTTAAGAACTTGATAAATATTGAGTAAATGTTCATAACTTCTTAACTTAATTATATACTGAAGACCATAAAATACGATTATTATTTTTCAAAATAAAAAGTTATGCATGACCATATAGTACGACAGTTGTAAATAAAATTAAAATTGTTCTTCTATGTATGATCCTAATTATAACCTTTTAAAAATTTTCCAATGCTGGAATCCGATGCGGTCAATCATTCAATTACATTCAGTCAAAGAATTATCTCAGCATTGATAAAGATATTAAGTACTACTAAAGGCTCAGGATATCTTGCAAGATAATCGAATCATACTATAAGGTCGTTCTCCTCCTCAGTGCTGCACGGCCAGCCCCGGAACGTGGTGCTCTGTCTGCTGGAGGTGGCTCGGCTCGCTTCCAGATACTCGCTAGAGCCACCCGGACTGGTGCAGCTGGAGAGGGAAATCGCGGCGGAACAGGAACGCGAGCTTCACTGCATGTCGGACAGCGGCATATCCCACAGCAGCCTCGTCTCCTGGCAGTTCCCCTCGCCCTCGCCCACCGCCTCGCCCAGGCCACCGATCGACAAGATGAAGCACAGCAGGTACGTAGCGGCTATTGCGCTGGTTCTCTGCAGCCGCCAAACTCCGTACAGCCTACCCGCCCGTTGTTTCTCCTGCAATGTTATATCGTAGACCCCGCTGAGCCAGACGAGGCGAATTTCCTCCGCACTTTTACTTTCGTGCCCCGCCGGAGCTCTGTGCCAAGTTCCTTTTTGTTATCTCTTCTGCTCCCTATCCCGAGGGCTTGGGATGACTGGGTGAATTGTTGGATGGCTCAATTTACGGACAGAGCTTGGGGAGGATTTAGTTCTGGGTATAGTGGGATGGGCTGTTGGCTGGTGTGGACGGCTACAATGCCGAATGTCTCGAGCGTTAGGCGTGAAAAGAGATACAATACTACTGAAATGTAATCATAGATTTTTAAATTTCCATTGTTTTTGAGATGGACTTTACACTCGGTAAAGTGTACATAGGTGCGAACACAATATTTTTTTTTTTCATTTATTAATTATAAGCGTCAGACATTGCAAAAAAGATTTTATTAGTACCACGAAGATTAAAAGTATTAATGACGAGTGAGTTCGTCTTTGTGCATCCTTTAATAATGATTTCATCTGCTCGCGCATTAATTGTTACAGATCTTTCACGGAAAAATCAATTATAGACTAATTTTCTTGAAATTGAACATAAACGTGCTTTATGACCTGCTTTATGCATAGCCATTTTTCAAAATAGGGGTACCAAACCTAAATTTTGAGATATTGAATTCAAAAGTTGCGGATTTTAACCCAGGTTTCCTATACTGAGCTGTTTTTTTACGATGTTTTTTAAGCGTTGCAGTGTCAATTATAGACAGATTTTTACCAAAAACTAGTATGTCATACTAGACTTAAAAAGGAATAGTTACACAAAAAAATTATCAGAGCTTGCGGTACTAATTTCAAAGATACTGCAATTGAAAGATATGTTATAATGTTACAAGTATATCTATATTGTGGTACAGTCTGTACAAAAGTATTACATTTCACACAGCTCGACACGACTACAAAAGTATTACATTCCACAGTACTTCGATTTTTTTATAATATATTTATATGAATTTTACACTGTTTATTATTATTTTAGTATTTTGTAATATATGATTAATAGAGATTATTATCAACCATGCAATTTAACGATAACTTTTAAAGAAAATCTAACTTTTTTATCGCACGGCTCTGTGAACGTCCTTAATCTATAAGAGTCTGCAAAAAATGTGGAACGCTTCACGATTTTGCGTGTCATCCTTGCGCAGGGGCCATGCTAATCTTCTCTGTATCGTTCCAATTTTAGTATATGTACTGCCGAAGCAAGTACGACTGTAGAGCGTTGATCTCTCCTTATATACAAACTGGTGTCTAACCTAGCCACTTGCGAGACAAGTAAATCAAGGGTTGCCGCGTAGTGGTCGATACTCGAACTAAAATCTTCAAAGGCGGGAAATTTCAAATACTATTGTCAAGTTACTTATTTGCATTGAGAAACCTGCGTACACAAATATTATTATATTCTAAAATAAGGCAAGAATATAGCTCCCTGGTAGAAAATTGACGAATTCGGCTACCTGCTTGGCCAGCCGTTAGCCAGTTTCGACTAGCCAGCATTTAGAATTTCAAATCGTCAAAAGCTCGGTAATGACCAATCAAGATTGTAAAAAGTAAATAAGAGTAGATATAAATAATTACAGATTGAGACACGCGTATATTTATTTTAATAATAAACATTTTAGTACAATATGCTAAATAAATGTAGAAAATAAAATTATTATGGTAAAATTATTAGGCAAATTATTTTGATCATGAGGTTAGAGGCACGCAGTCTGCACATAGATAATATACCTATATATTTTCAACGCGATACTAACGGTTTCTGCTGTAATGGAGCAACAGCAGAGCAAATTGAAGAATTAAGCTCACATACTTGATTTTTTAATAATTTAATTAAATTAAAAAATAGTTGAAAATTTGAATATTGAATCTTGATTCCCCAGTTTTGGTGTTATTATCCGTATGGTATCGCGTAAAAGGGACGCCAAACTCAAGTAAACTTAACATTTATTACTTATAAACATTTTCAATGTTAAAATACTGTAACGTCTTTGATGTGAGCAGCCTCATTTTTTTAATAAATAATTTAATATTTCTACTTGAAAATAAAAGAGTTGTGCTATTTTTTAAAGCATAACCTGAATGTTTTATGAATAAAATATGAAATTATAAAGTTTAATATATCAAATAAAATATAATAAAATGTATTTATATGATCAATAATATTTATTTATATTATTAGATATCAATATATCAGCTTAAAATCGAACAAATTATAATTAATTAACAAATGTATGATTTTAAAATAGCTGAATCCTTAGCCAATTTGCGTTCCAAAACTGTGGCGAAACAGACAGGGTTATTCGTCTGTTAAACGGGTAAACTCACTTAAAAGCTCGCAAATGTAATCGGAAATGGCCAGTGGCTGGTCGTCAACTCGGTTAAGTTTCTACCAGGTAAACTTTAGGAGCAATCGTAATTACAGTTTATTATATTTCAAGAATTGTTTTTTTTTATTTTTGATCAAGATAAATAATGAAGTAGATACTAGAGGAAAAACTTTACTTTGATTCAACAGAATAACAAATATAATAATTAAAATTGCTTTACGTATTTGAAGAATAATTATATTATCGCTGTATTAAGGCTGATTTATGTTTATGTATATATAAAATGATTGATGACTCAATAGGTATATGAACATTATCTAGATCAATAAAATTCTAATACGCGCAGGTGACATTGTTTCACTTGACTCACTTTCATGAGCTCATTCCTTTAATTTAATCAAACTTTTATTTTCTAGTAAGTAGCAAATGTTTGTAAATAACAAAATAATAATTTCATTATGTCAATACATTATTGTAATTAATACTATAAGGATATATTAGTATTATCTTCGTTGTACAACGTAAATACCGTTTAAACTGCTTTAAAAAAAGTTTCATCTTTAAATCAAGCACAAAGATTAGTTTTGTCAAGCCACAAAAAATTCATCCATCTCTAAAAAGAAACATAAATTTAATAACAGCTCGAGTTCTCGCTGCATTATTCATGCTGTATAACGTCCAAAAAATACTTTGAAATTATCCTTTTCCGTCTCGGCAGCGAGCAGGAGCATAACAATGTGTCGTGTCGCTCATTTTAATCACGAAGCTGCAGTTGCATCGGTGGGGGCCGTTCGTAGAACAAAAAAAAAAAAAAAAAAACGACCAAGAATTGGAGTGCACCAAGGAGGGACATGGTGTAGGTGTGGTCGCGTCTCACCTCATTAGAATATACTTTCTTTTAAGGTGCCGGTGAATTTTGAAACAAAAACCTTACGTCGAGCGCGCATGTAATTGCGTTGCGTCATCCCGAATGAGGCGTGACATTCTGCGAATTTCCGCTTGCTATATACGCGCCGCAGTCCCTTCGCAGCAGGAAATGCAACGCTGTAAAAATATAAAAAGAGAAGGTGCACGCAATGCACTGAAATTCGTAATGGCTCATATATTTTACTAATAGAGTAATTTACCTCTTTTTTTTTTAATTATCGAAATGCGCTACCATAAAGACCGTACGAGTTGATGCGCGTACTGGACGTGGAATTAGCTTGCAAGTTATTCTGTGGTTTTTGCCTACAACAGCAAATGTAGATTTGTTTCTAATAGTTTGGAACAAGGTTACTTGCAAGCTAATAGTATTGTTTTCGTGAAATGTACATTAGTACGATACTCTACAATTTCTCACGAGTCAAGCTTTTACAATCCAATAAACATACGGTTATACAGCAATGCATCATTTTCTCACTCTTCATAACCAATGAGCCAGCTGGCAAAAAAGTCCGTTTGATCGATTCTCATCGAACGGCAAAGCCAAGGGTCATGCCCTGGCGCACAATTGACTAATTTCTCGCCAATTATCCGTACGATAAAAGTCTCCCCCCAACCCAACCCACACGATAGAGAGAATAAGGGTAGGGTTATCGGCGTTCGTCGGTAGCGGCACCAGCTGCGCTTGCACTTGTCCAAAAGCGCTAACTCGGCGGGTTCGCCCGTCTGTCCTCAGCTCGGCAGTGGAGATGTCGACGAGCCCCACGCGATGGCTGGATCCAGCGACTACGCCGACCCACGAGCCGGAGATGCGGCGCTCGGTGAGCGACAACGGACCGACCGGCAGCGACGGCGTCCCCAGCGACACGACGGAGGACGACTGGTCGCGCGGAAGTGCCGAGGATCCCGACGAGGTCCTCTCGCCCTCGAGCTCGCCCTCGCCTTCCTCCACCGAGCCGCCCGAACACACGGGGCCTCTCACCGAACTCGACCGCAAGGTACGTACTCTCTCTCTCTCTCGTTTTCCGCAGCTCTATACACTTTGTCGTACCCGCCTGTCGTCGCCGGCTTTCTATCGCGTTATCGCCTAACGGGCTTATTCCAGGCCGGGGATTTCGGTGAGCGAGGGGGGATTGGTCGAGACGAGCTTATGGGGAAAAAACGGTTTTCCGCGGTTAAAGCGGAATGCCGCTGGCGAGATTCTATCTAATTTTCGAGCGTGATTTTGTTTGGAAATCGATGGACACGTTGGTATACGGTAACTCTTGCACTTTTTTTTATAAACAAGTATTATATTATACCATGTGCATAATATTTATGTCGTAAAGTGTTCTTTTTATGCTTATCTCGGATATGGATGTATACGCGTGAAACAGGTTTCCCGTATAGGAGCTACAAGTATAATAACTTTTACGGATTAATTTACATAAGACGTTATATAGTATTTCGGTATAACTGTTCGTTGCATATAATATCAAAGTTGCTATACCGTAAAGGTATATCCTACGAGGCTTTACATTTCCGTATCAGGAATTTTGCACCTTACTTTATGTGAAGACTATCTGAAAATATTACAGTAGATATATATATACATTTTACCGAGCCGCCTTATTACACACCTATATATATATATATATACAATGTACTTTACACATTTACACGAAGGTTAAGGTTAAAACAGCAGTGCACCGCAGTGGGCTTTATAGTATGGCTCGCATTCCTCGTGTCTGTATCCATGTAGACCGGGTCCCCCGCGGTAGTTAGAACGGCACATAAGAGTATCGCATTTATATCTTACGGCTAGACAAACGCCCCTCTCCCCCCCATTACACATCCTATGCACTTCACGTTCTTACACGAGCGCGTAAAAGTCCACGCATACAAAGTAGCCGGTAGAGCCACTGAGACAAGCCGACGACGCTCGATCCACGTCTCCGTCGCATAAGTTGGAAAGTTTAGAGCGGAAACCGATTTATTTTGCTCGCCGCCGACGTGCTCAACTTTTCAAAACGATGTACATACACATATATACACGCTCCCTTTCTTCTGTATTTAGTCGCTTATTCATTTTCTTTTTTTCTTTTTTTTTTTGCTTCATCTTCACCGTGACTTTCTCGTGTGTACCGTACACTCTTTTCCCAGTATTTAGTCACACTCGTTTTTTTGTTGTCTGAACGTTTGCCATGCCGTCTGCAGGTAAGAAGGGCGGCGGAAGCTGTCCGGAGACTCTGCCAGTGTCCATCCAGCAAGTGCAGCAAGCTCAAAGTGCGGAAAGTTGGCGAGGGACGCTATCATATTGCTGGGCGCAATGTCTTTATAAGGGTAAGACGTTGTTTTCGCATAGCTTCAACTTTGTTATCTCTTTTAGTGTATATACTCGCAGTGTAGTCTACTTTCATGTTTTTGTATATAATTGAAAGTACCTTTTTGAGCTAGAAATATTTATTATGAAAATATCCTGTACAGTAGACGTGTGTTATTTAATAATTTATTTAAAGAGTTTATCGATGAATGGAACTAACGATGATTTTACACCGACTATTATGATGACATGCAAGTGTCGAACTCAATGTATTTTGTTAAATCAGTAGTAAATATCTCGTAAATATCAAGTCAATTGGGATTAGTTTTGTATAATAAAGTGCACATTTTATTTCCTCCTTTTATTTGATTAAGACACTGATAACTATCTAATAAAATAATTGAAAAAAATCATAAAACATGCAATACACACAATCTAGAAAATGAACTCAAATTAACATTTTACAACACGAAACTGTAAAATAAAATGAAATATTGTACATATATATATATGAGAAAAACATCGGTACAGCAGATGATCTAAGGAATTATGAAAAAATACTGATACTGGTTCAGACCCACAAAATACTAATGTATTGTTTATTTGTTATATCTATTTTAGTATTTCAAAAATGCGCGCTTTATTTAATGTATCTAGAGATAATGTCGAAAAGGAGCTTTTGAAGCTCATGCAGCCATTGACACGAATAACGTAAGACAAAGTAGGGACGTAAGAAAGAGGCGAGCCGCACAAAAGTCAAATAGGACATATATACATGTGTATAATATATAAGTATATAGTCGCACTCGTTAAGCCAAGGCAAATTACCTTTGATTGTTCGCAGCTTCTGAAGGGTCGGCACATGATGGTGCGAGTCGGCGGCGGCTGGGACACCCTGGAGCACTTCCTGACGAGGCACGACCCCTGCCAGGTGAGGGTCCTCAGTCGCGAGAGCACACCGCCTCCGCACAGCGCCAGCAAGCACAGCAACAATTTCCTCCACATACGCGCCAAGTATCGCAGTCCGCCGACTCCCGAGTCCCTTTCTGCTCGCTAGCTTTCTCTCTCTATCTCTCTCTTGCTCTCTCTCTCAAAAAAAAAAAAAAAACTCAATATCCCACTTTTACACACGTGCACGTTACCCAGATACCTAGTGCCTGCTCCCCAGCTGACAAGACACCAATTCTTTCCTCGTTGTATCGATTAGATTTTCCCCATTAGAGCTGCATCCGAATGTTGGGCTGAACTTATTTGCTTTGCGGACAACTCGTTTATTCGATTTACTCATCGATCCATTTCTATAGCAAACTTTAGTATTTCGTGGAAAGTATAATTAATTAAAACGAAACATTTTAGTTTCTTTGCAGAAAAACGGAACGTATGTTTATATAGCATAAAATATTATTTTTTTTTACATGATAGCATTGTTGCATAAACGAATGATCGAACGCTTCTCAAAGTAATTAATCTTCGGACAACTATTGCTGCTTTTATCGTCGATGTTGTAGGATCCAGCAATCGCCTCACTAAGAAAATCGTTCGCACGTACGATGAATGTCGATCGATGTCCCGCACTCGGCGAAATCTCTTTTTCTTTACATTTTGCGTTAGTTATTGCATAAGAGAATCGATGCTTTCTATATATACAGGGAATGGAAAACTTGTCTTTGTCCACGCTGGAACGATTAGAAGTATGAATGAGAACGTTTTTGATGAGAGAAGATATATATGCTATGCTTTGTTTGCAAAGACGAATAATTATATAGAATCAGTGCTTTTTCTTTTTCAAGGCAAAGTTTAAGGTGGAAAAGGCTATACTTTTGGATCAAGGATTTCCTTTGGAATAAAGGAATACAGGGGACGTGTTTCTTTTGTCTTTGGAGAGATCAAAAAGCCGAATTACGTAGTGCGCACGTATTTATGCAATCGTTCACGAGTACACGCTAAGGCACTATATATTTTACTATGGAAAATAGTAATAAATTACAGCTTTATCTGACGATTTGCAAGTATAAACAAACTGATTTTTTTATTTATTTTTTTTTAATTTCAATCAAATTAGAATTTTTCGTTTTCTCTTTTTTTTTCCTAAAATGAATACTGCCTAAATCGTCAGAAAATAGCACGAGCACGAGGTGACAGTAGAATTAAGACCGCAATGGCCAAATTAGCGCTTAAATTATACGCATAGTTATCGCTGAAATTGTACACGACATGTGAATCGATAGCACCGAGACTTGATTTTCAAGCGTTGCAAAACGATTGGAATAAAGTGCAATTATAATCTCAGGAAAGATGACAAGACGGTCAGCATAACGCTATTTTAAATACGCTAAATCAATATTCGAATAATCGTTCAAAAATTTTTGATAACTTCCATTTACCTATTCAACTTGTAAGCATATAAAATGTGTAGTATACGAGTTCTACAGAATTAAAGTATGCTCCAGAATCATGAATCATTTTTAAACATTTGTAATCGCTTACGTGATTTAAATTATTTTCCGTATCGTACCTATAATAAAATTTTGTTGATTAACACGCTGTTAATTTTGAAACATCACATGGTTTTCAAATTTTTCGGATAGTATCTAGATTACCGATATATTCTATAAAGTTCATACAATTATCATATGATTATAATCATAATTGAGCTAAGAATCAGTTTTTATGGAAAAGATAACTTTTTGAATGATACTGCCAAGGTCATGGCTTTACGCAATCTTGTAAAGGCAACTTTTAAAATGCACTGCCTACACTAGCAATAATTAATGCAACTACACACGGTTGAAAGTCTGAATCAGACTCGGTTGAAATGTCATTGATTTGCAAATAAAACGAAACGAATTATTCACGCGACTAATGAAAATCGTCTTTATATCACGTATTTAATGTACGAAATTTCAAAGACGAAGCTTACAGCTGGTTTTGAGTGCTTCTTCTGTTGATTTTGATGGTCAACAGTATGCAAGTACTTTCTTTTGTAACTTTTAACTGATACTGCATTCTGAAATTGCGAGAAATGTTGCGCAATTTTTATGAATTTATATATATATATATATCTTGATTCAAATCATAAAGTTTCTTAATCTTGTAATAATCCTGATAAAAAGTATAAATATATATATATATCTTTTCTACTTTTATATAATAAACCGTAGAATAAAAATCGCGTTAAGTATGTGAAACAGGCGCTATCACAACGTCGTTAAAGACGATCAGGAAGAGAAGGTTATATATTATGTGAAAAGGGCTCACATCTGTTTGATTTTTTCCAGAAATGCAAGGGCACAACGTGCAAAGGAATACCAAAGCAGAGAATCGTCCGACAAGTCTTGTCGGCGCGTTGAGGCTATATATTGTTTAAAGGCGTATGCGATAATTACGTTCGAGAGAAAAAAAAACAGAAAATAAAAATAACACTCCACGCTCTTTCTGCACTTTCTTGTACATAGGAAAAGAAGAGAAGGATGGTTTGCGCAATAGTTTTGTGGGATTTTTAATCCGTTGAAATGTTGCAGCATGGATAATTTATGGAGATGCGGCATATTCTCAATTGTTATATTTATTGAAAATTATTTTTTTAAACCTCGTTTTGAAAATTATGATAAAAAAAGAAACTTTGCGAAAGTCATTTTTTTTAAATTAAATTTGTCGCAAAGATTTATGCAATGCAAATCAAAGTTTGTATTATGTTTAGTTAAATCTTTGTTATATACATATGTGTAGAAGCGTAGATCTGTAATTAATTTATCGATAAGAAAAATTATTTTTAAAATAATTCAATCCATGTGAATAATGCAAATATTACAAAACGATTTGTATGATTGATGTGTCGCAATAATATTGATCTCGCCAATATTTTGTAAACCCGAAAATGGACAAAACGTCATGACTTATTTTTTTTCACGAACAGATTAAAGTGCTTATACAAATAGAACATGTAAACGTAAAAGATATACAGAATCATGTAATCGATGAATCGCAACTCGCAAGCACGAGAAGTCTAGAAAATGATACTACGGTAAAATTGTACGCATATATGATTGCGAGATATTGTTAAATAAAGTTTGTTCCCAAACAGAGCGAGAAGAGCTTTTTTTTTTTTATAAAAAGTCGTAAGATAAACGATGATCTTTTTCTGCGATGCCGTAGCTGTAGTACATACGTTATATTTTTGCCATAATGTAATGTCCTAATCTACTTCTACTAATCGGTCGCAGATCGTATGTAAGTAATGTAACCGTACCTGCTTTTTTATATTATTATGTTTATATCACTTTCTGCTCGATGAGTAAGTTGTGTGTAAGAGCTCTGTACACTTTGAATTTGTACTGTAACAAAGTGTTTAAATTACTTTCAAAGTTAATATTATACTAGGTTTTCATTGTTACTTTTTGTTGAGTAATAAAATGTTTAATTCCGAAATTTCCATGAGTTATTATTTTGTTGTATTAAAATAAATATATTATGGGAAATATTGAATTAATAGTCGTTATATTAAGTAAATATTTCGTTTATTTTTTGTTTGTATAAAGATTCATCCAACGACAATATTTAGCTATATAATGTAAAATTATATCTATCAAAAAGTATATAAAAATTAAATACTAAGTAGGCTTTCCAATACTTGCTTAAAATATCTTATGTATTGCAATTGATTATAATACTTTTAAATAATTTAAATTGTAAATTTTGATAAATAAGACAATGGTACTTTTTATTTGGAATTAAATATTGAGTAAAAACTAAGTTATCTTTTCGCAACCGATTCTTGATAAATAAATGCATAATAGCAAGTCCAATTCTAAAGTAAATATAATTTACTTCTTCTTACTCTTTCCGAGAGTAAGAGTGTGATGTGATTGTGACTGCATTGCAATTTGAGTTTTTCGCCTATTGAATTCTTGAATATCATCTTCCAGTTTTTTTCGGCTTTCCTCTAGTTTCTTCTTTTCGTCTGTGTGATCTCTTTTTAGTTTATCAAATTTACTATGCAGCTAAAACATAATCGACAATACATTAAAATATGTTAAATTTTGCATTGAATAAAATCAATTGCAATACTTTTTTGTATAGAAAATTAAATAGAATTATTTGTATTAATTAAAAACTATAACAATTTATACACTAAATTACTACAAGATATTAATTTTTAAAGAGCCTAAAAAATTGTTCAATAATATGGCATAATTTATCAACTATTGCCTGATCCTGCTGCAGATAAAGTGTTAATAATATTTAAATTATTGTTTATTTGTAATATTCTGGATAAAAATAATGCATTTATTGAAGTTAATTTACTAAATATTTTAGTTGACAATTAAAAAGTTATGAAGCTAGGTAGTTCAGACAAATTTATTTTACTAAATGTCTTAGTTAAGGAGAAACTGCGGACAAGTATAGTTACCAATATTAACAAGTTTCATATTTTTTTCAATTTAATTTTCATTATTTTAACATTTTTCAATTTGAGCAATTCTGTACTACAAAGAATTGGGTTTAACTCAAAAAATGCTGAAATAATTAATATAGAACGAAAAAAGTATGAAAAGGTAAATATCGGTAACTTTACTCGTCCAGCTTCTCTTTAATAATAAAAAATGTCGTAAAAGCAAGTAACCCAGAGAACTTACATGATTTTCAGCTTCTTTTAATTCAGCTTCAGCATCTTTGACTCGTACAACAAACATCTGCCTCATTTCATCTTCTTTTTGTTGAAGTTCTTGGAGATGGGTTGATCTTTTTGCCTCGCATGTTTGTTGGAAGCTCACAGGCTTGTTTTCACTATCTACATCAGTAAATCCCATCTAAAAAGAATATTTTAATTATTTATAATTTCTTAATTATTTGCATTTAAACATAATACCATTTTTTTATGTGTTATAAATCCAATTTTGATTTATTTATGTATTATTATTATAATTTCAGTAAATAAATAATTAGTAAAGTACCTGTTCAAGTCTTTTTTGGCGATATAATTCATAATGACGTTGGTGAGTCTTCTCCCTCATGTCTTCCATATTTGTACGAATTAACATTTCTCTAAGCTTTACAAAATCACAATGCGATTCATTTTCAACTATGAAACAAACAGATTAATCATCATTAACCACTCCACTGATCATTTATCCCATGTTTTGTTAAATAAAAAACATATGAAGTTGTATTGTTAAGTTACATTCATGAAGAAAGAAAAATTCATTTAGGCTATCTAGTATTATAATATTTTAATATTTTAGATCTAATTCTTAATTCTTTTTAAATATTTTTAATAATTCTAAAATAAAGGACAATATACTTATTACAAAAAAACTGAATTTTGTTTATATACCTTGGACTGTGCCCCATGGGTATTGTCGAGACCTCATCATTTTATTTCCAACACGAACAAAGTCTGTACTACCCACTACTGCAAAAGGTACCACTGCATTCATTTGAGTGTTTATGTCAATGACACTTTCATCATCCGTTGGAAATTGATATATATTTACTCCATTGCTCTGGAGCTCACTAATAATTTTACTCTACAGAAAGAAATTTAATAATTATACCACAGAGTATTACTGAAACAATTAATTATAAAAAATAAAATAATTACTTTGAACTTTTGTAATTCAGTCTTAGAAATGGTATCAGCCTTGGCGATGATAGGAATTATGTTAACTTTTGTATCCAATTTTTTCATACAAACTAGATCAATTGACTTTAATCTGCATTAAAAGAAATAATTAGTATTACTATGCAATAATTTACAGAACCATATTTTTAAGAAGTCTTAATCATCATGCACGAAAATTACATAATTTTATTTTTTGGTTTGAAACTTTTAGTTAGGAAGAAATAAGTTAAAATTTATGATAATCAATGTATCAATTATTAAGTTAATGCAGTTATTTAACAAATATAGCATATGTCAATCATGCTTTATTTCTAAAGTATAAGAAAAACTTACCCATGTCCTGTTGGACAAATGAAATAAAGGCACACATGAGTGCGACTGTCATGGTAATTAGAAATTGAACGTTTAATTTTCAATTCCTCTTGCAAATAGGCTTCAAATTGAGCATCAATATAATCTACAACAGTTTTAAAACTGTCTTCTTTGTTAACCTGATCTCCATAACCAACAGTATCAACAATTGTCAATTTTAGCCTAACATTGCTTTCTTGCAATTCATACGTATGAGCTTTTAATCTCACAGATGGTAAATTATGCGGACTGGGAGACGATTCAAAGCTGGTGTTAAACAATGAATCCATAAGTGTTGATTTGCCAAGTCCAGTTTCACCTGCATTTTAAAAAGTAACAATAGCGAGCGTTAGTATAAAGTATGAATCAGTGGCAATAGTATTACAAAGGCAGGAAATTTTACCAATACAAAGTATGTTGAAAACAAATCCATTTAGCACTGATTTATTCACCAACTGATCAGGCAAACTGTCAAACCCAACGTGTCCAGATAATTTCAAGTTGCGATTGCCATTATCAACCTTTAAAATCATAATTTTATTCAATTTAATACTTCATTATAGCAGCAAATTCCGGAAGTTACAGTTAGGATGCTATATAAGGGTTTAGAACGTGACATATTCTAAGTGCATTTACGGTCACAAGAAAAGGAATAAAAACCAACGCCCTTAACTTCATTTTGACTGAATATATTTCAATAAATTCATAGTAAAAAAATGATTTTCAACAATAAGCTTATTCTATATAGCCTTATTTAACAAGTGAACAATTGAAAGTAGGTAGAATGTATGTAAATTGTTAAATTTATACAAAACAATGCTCACCTTTGCACGTTCGACGTCTACGGCCGCCATCTTTACTACGTCTGTCTCCCTCCTGGCCCCCTCTTCGTGCCTTCGCCTTGTAACTGTATCTGTATAATATGAAGTATATGTTTAGTATACTATAGGGATTCCCATTCCATGCATCCATGAACCATGACTCATTTGTGTGAGTAAGTTGATGAGTAAGTTAGTATTATTAGTAAAAGTAAGCTCACGCTAGTCACGCTGGCGTGACTGTCGCCTCAACTCAACTTGCACATTACAGAATACATGTATAATAGTGTGCTTTATCGTCGTTAGAGGACGCAAGTGATCAAATAATTTTTAGCGGTAAAATCAAAATGCATTAAAATCTATCGAAAAACATTTAATTAGGACTTAGGGTAGGCTGGGGTATTGACGATCACTTAAGGTTTGACAGCTCTATCTTTTAATTCATAACAGTGTTATTTTATTTCAAAGGATTATTTTATTAGCTTACAGCGTCTACTATCAACAAACCTTTAGCTGAGAATACGTTTTATTTCATTTGAGGATTAAATTAAAAAATTGAAAATGATCGGAATTGCCCTTATCCTCAGTGTCGAGGTAATTCCGATCAAAATCTATTTATTAAATAAAAGAAGAATAATCATTTCTAGTACGTTCCAGATGGTAACATTCAAACTGGGGCCCTAATTTGAATACTTGATCTTTTAGTACTTTAAATGTGTAATACATTTGGCATAATGAATTTGTTCTGTCTGAAAAAAATGGTTGTGTAAAAGTAATTAGTGCTTTAAACCTAATTATTTTGATTTTCGATGCTTGTATAGCGAATATAAATACCAATCGATAAATTATATATGAGAAAGGTAATATTCACAACATGTTTGAGTTTTGTTTTCGTGCATGAGTCGTACTTAATCGTAGATATCGATAAGATAATATGATAAGATTTCTTACAGGTAAGATTTCTATTGTCCAGACAAAAGACATTTTCAAGATAGGAAATTTCGTTAAAGAAATTTTTATACGGAAACGGGAGTTATAGATAAATATCGATTTTCATCGTCAAAAATCTTGTTTTCTTATGATAATAATTTATTTGATACAATATTTTAAAAATATATATAGCTGATAGCAGTCGTGTCTTTATCTTATACGTACAAGTATGTCTTAATGTATAAACAAGTATGTCTTTTGTATGTTTCATATATTAGGTGTATTTAATACTCGATAGCAAGTTTCAAAATTTTTTACCAAATTTTCTATTTGAAAGTTTGAAACGTTACGTCTTATAGACCAATACTTATAGCAATTGTAATTCTGTAAGACTCCAACTAGTCAAAGCGGGCACTACAGTGCAGTTCGAGGTGCAGTTGCACTTGATACTTATTCCAATCTATTAAGCTGACGACAAGAAATAAAAATCGTATAATTTTGCCACGATGATATAATATCAGCGTCTACATTCGTTGATAATATATAGCTGCATGATTGTCAAGACCAGATAGGTTAATTCAAATTTAGCTCGCCTCGAGATATGGAGGGTATAAAGTGTACTTATGACCAATCGTCGATAAGGCTTTCTGCACAGGTAGGAGAGATAGTGGCCTCCCGTTTGCTGCAGGCACCATATACTTAACCGCACGGGCCGCTCTCTGCTCAGCTGCCGAGCAACGTTCCGTATCGATCCGCGTCGCGTCGTGCGAAGCGATCGCGCGAGCGGCGCGCCTAGAGTTTCTTCTTCAATCTCGCGCCGTCGCTCGTGAGTCGTGCACATAACACACGTAGTGCAGCAGCAGCCAGAGCCGAGCTACCCGGAACGCACGCAACCAGATAGCGCCGCGCAATAGTTGAGTGAGAGAGAGAGTGAGAGTGAGAGAGAGAGTATATACATATCCATCGCAGTCAGAAGAGAGAGAGAGAGAGTGAGTGAGCGAGTGGAGGGGGGTCGAGAGAGCGCGAGCAGCAGCGCAGCACCAGACAGGCCAGCCATAGGGACATTTGCCGTCGGCGCGCTGGCAGGCCGCTCACAACAGTGACCACTTTCCAACATGGCAGATCAATTTGTGTTGTATTATCATGTGACGGGCTGAGAGAAGGAGCACTAGAGAGAGAGAGAGAGAGAGAGAGAGAGAGAGAGTGAGAGAGAGACTACGGCTCCTCGCGAGAACGAGCGAGAACTCTCGCGTGTGCTGCACACGCTGGCGGATACGTCCTCGCGCACCGACAGCAGCAGAACAGACATCGACAGAGACGCACACAGGGACTGCAGGAACTAACTATTTCGGAGTAAGAGATACAGAGAGAGAGAGAAAGAGAGTGTGTGTGTGTCTCGCGGCACCAGCTGCTCAGGGCGATAGCACAGGCCCTCCTGGACTCGGCTGCACCGAGCCAAAGCACCTCGAGTGTCCGCGGACGTGGCTCGCTCGTCCTCCTCGTCCTCGTTGGAGGCATCGCGCGAGCGCGACTCCCAACCAGCCACCACGAAGACGCCGGCGTCACGCGCGCCTATTGTGCGCCTCTCCCTTCGCTCCCCCCGTGTCCTCGCGGCTCCGTTCTCGCCTAAGGCGGCTACAGGGACTCGAACTCGCCTCAGACACCGGAGCTTCATCGGCGACGGCAGCAGCAACACCAGCCTCGTCATCATCATCATCAGCAGCAGCAGCAGCAGGAGCAGCAGCAGCAGTAGCGGAGGCGGCGACGGTGACGGCAGTGGGGCAAGTGTGTGTGCGCGGCGCAGTGTGTTTTCGTATCATCGTGCGCTCCCCGTGTGATAGAGAGCGAAGGAGTGCGCGACCGCAGGAGGCCCGTTGTGTGCGACGTTCTTGTAGTATAAATAAAAAAAAATAATAATTATTATTGAGGGTGCAGAGGAGAAGGGTGGTCGCGATGGCGGACATAAAGTCGCCGCCGTTCAGTGACATCAAGCGGCCCGAGGAGGTGGTGGCGATGGCGATGAACGACAGCCTCAAGTTCGCCGTGCTCATCGGCCTCATCGAGGTCGGCCAGGTCTCCAATCGGGAAGTCGTCAACACCGTCCTTCACCTGGTGAGTTGTTTTCTGCCTAGTCTGACCACATATACATATATATATATACATGCACACGATACACACGATACATCGCACCTACGCAACTCACTCACACGCATAAGTATATACGCGATTGCTCGCTCTCACACACATACACGCAATCGCGTACTATAGCTCGCGGAGGTTATTAAAATCCGCAGCGTTTTTCGCAACTCATTGGAATATCGTCTGCTGCGGAGCAGTGATCGTGTGTATGTGTGTGTGTGTGCGCGAATGATTAGAAAACGGGGGTTAGAGAGCACATAGGCTGCAGCTGGACACGTCTACGAGGAGGAGCTATATGCCGAGCTGTCAAACGGGTTTTCTCTCCTCCCCCCCACCTACCGTTTGCCCCCCTGCACGGGTTTAGCAGCTCTCCTCATCGCACTCTTTCTCTGTCTCTCTCTCTCTTTCTCTGTGTGTATATGATATGCCGCACGCTCACGCGAGGCCACATGCACTCGCGCGAGAACCGAGGGGAGAGAAAGAGAGAGAGAGAACGAGAAAGCTATCATATTTGCGTTGTGACAACAAAACTTTTTCCGCTTGTCTCTGGTGGGATATCCCGCTGGTGCTGCTGCCGCGACTCGTTTTTTCCCATTTTTTTTCGATCTAGCGCTGGCGTGGATTTTTGTCGTTTGGCGCGCAAGAGAGAGAGAGAGAGGTTGTGGGCGATAACGCCGAGGTCACTGCAATTGGGTTCCCAGCGTTTCCGCGCAATTTCACGACTCGCAGCCTTTCAATAAATAATCGGAACGTATGTATTCTTTTGAGGTTAGTCTGTACGACTACAGACTTTATTTGGGTGCCGTTACAATTTCTAAACGTATCTTTACTACAATAATACTTAGCAATCTAAATTCCGTTAGCAAGGTTCAGCGTGATATTTTGAAAAATCGATTTTGTGGTTCCAAACGAACTTGACGTTCATCGTATAAAAACAAATGTTACCGTCACAAAACTTTCATTCGCTTGTAACTTGTATACTTTGCATTGTAATTTCTGTATCGAACACTGAACCCGTAATTTGATTACATCCATGTAATTATTCGCAGTTCTGTAGTAGCTCCAAATCAATTTCAAATCTTGAACACGAATCACCAAAAGCCGTAAATAAATGTGTAAATAAAGATAGTACGGTTGTCACAACTCGGTGATTTTTCTCGGAATGCACTTCCGTGATCAGTGTCCGGCTCGAAATTCGAAACCGATACGGCTCCGGTTTTAATACGATACGTATAAGCGCGTCTGTATATGTATATGCACACACGCACACGCAGAAGCAGGAGAGGCTCGGAAGTGCAATAAAAGTTGTTGCCTCTAGTAAGCGCATACCAAAACAGTACGCGAGTCCGCTCGATTCATTCGCTTGTGTATATATATACGCACTCCATTAAAAAGGGTCACGGCACTTTAAAGGGCAGAGGGAATTTCGGAGTCGCTGCTGTTCCTCTCTCTCTCTCTCTCTCTGTGTATGTGTGCGTGTGTCTGTGTGCGTATGTTTACCTATTACGTCAGGGTTAGAAGCGAAACAGCAGATGTTTTCTGATGTGAAGTCATGCGCGATCTTTAAATGGCTGCAAAGAGTTTTGCGTGAGGAGGTCTTCTTGCTCGCGACCTATAAAATTTCACATTCCAAATTTCCCTGCCACACATTAACATGCTTATTTTCTTTCCTTTTAAGTAACATAACTGCTTGAAAACATTAAGAACATTTGACTACCTTACAATTTTTAACGAGAGGCTAAAAATAATCATAGCTCCACTTATGCCTTGTGATTATACAAGTTTATTACTGCATTTTATCGTGAAATGGACGTTCATTAAACTGTTTATAAAAGTATAGACAAGTGACTCATTTATATTATAAAAAAAAGGTAGGAATTTAAAAATATTTTTGTTTTCAAATTCTAACTACTACTACGGTTCGATGATTTCAATGGCTTACTGCTCACCCTAATTATTAATAAATTATCAGCCATTTTTAATGACTGCTTGTAAAATAATTTATCGAAATTTAAGTATAAAACTTATTATAAAACACATATTTCTATTATGAGTGAACTGTCCGGAAAATGAATGTATATACACTTTTCTATACTCTTCAAAATATATTTTTGTGGTATTTTTATCAATTGCATACATTGATAAGACAGTTAAAATGTTTTTCAATTTAATTTATAATATGAGATTCTCTTATATTATATTTTCGATGATATTATTTCTTATTAAATGTGAACATACAAACAAAATGTTATAAAGGTAAGGTCTCTCATATATCATTTTTTACTTTCATTTCTTATGCTCCCGTTTTTATTAAATAGCGTGTACTTACTTGTGCATATAATTTTAAGTGTTCTAGACTGTTCCTCATTGAATATAAATTAAGTATGTTACATGGCAGAAATATTTAGGTTTTTAAAAAGACATACTTTATCGATGTCAATACCATAAAAGTGTAAATGATGTTGCAGTTTGTATAATTTTTATTCCTAGGTACAAGCGTATATGTGAATTTTACAACATTTCAATAAAGTTGCATCATTAATTACAAATGGTACTCAGGCTAAAAAAGTTTTATAAATTTGATAAGGCAAAGGCAGAAAAGTATTGAGTACTTAAAAAATTTGTCGTAATTCACGATTTATATTAACGTGTAAAACAACTGTTTTATTTTGTAAATTCTAAAATTATAAAATACATATTTTAAACATTTTAAATTCCAGTGTATAGATAATGATACAATAATACAAAATAACTTTACTGCCATGGATTTGAAAAAAGTAGTGGTTACATAAATAAATTAGTTTTTATACATTTTACAAACATTTAATGGAATGAAAATATTTCTTTCTAACCTCAAAATTTGTAAAAATTAATAATATATTTCAATACAAAAACAAAATATTCAAGTTCTTTTAATATTCTAAAGCCTTCAATATTTGCCCTGATTAGCCTAGTCTGGATTTAATTTAGTTTGTGATCGAGGATATTATTAATTTTTAATGTAAAATTGTAAAATAACAACAGAGCATTCTGTGGCGTGACAATAAGGTATATCTGTTGGTTTTGTATATAGAGGCTACGATTCAATCATAAATGCGAAAAACGTTTGTAAGGGAACCCAATTAAATACGATATAGAAAGTAAATCCACGAGTGGCAGGATTTTCAGTTTTTTAAAAAGAGAATCTTTTTTCATAAAACTTATTATATATATATATATATATATCTTTTATTATTCTTGGAAAAAATAAGATAAAGAGTGGCTAACAATTTCCCGGAAGTCGTTTCAGCGATTGCCGAGTTTTTTTTTATGATAAAAGCATGCAATGTACACTACTTGCGCGTTTATCATCGTATTTCTTGATTTAAATGGTGAAACGCTACTGCATCTTACAATTCATAGATATAACGGAATATTTGAGTCCAAAAACAGTAGATTACAAATATTTACAAGTCAAGTGCGCGAAGTAGGTGATTCACAATCGCTTCGCTTGGGCTACAAGCCGCAGTTGCGCGAGGGTCATTTCCGCGCACTTGAATCGTATACTATTGTTTGAAATTCGTGTAAAATTCTCGCATGATCGAACTTCTCGAACAGTGTTTCAAAAATTATATTTTACAATTTCGACAAGAACATACATTTTATTTACTGTTCGCACGCGCTCTACAATTCACATTCCATAAAAAGACGTGTTTTCTATATCCGCAAAAATACATTAACACATATTCTCATCAGAATCCATACTTTCAAACTGATAATTTAAATCGTTAAAAGTACGTAATAAACTTCTTCAAATCGTATTATCACCTGTTATCTTCAAGATAAATCTCGACTCACTAAACCCATTAAACATCATCAGATAAATTTTTTCATTCCATATGCTCCTTTTTTACTTGTACGTGCGGCGCACATACACAAACTTATACCTATATTGTACAGCTTCAGGCATTGTTATGTATGTCACTCGCAACCTTTTCACAAATTGTGTATATGTGAGCGTAGCTTGGTAAAGATACTATTTCTTCATCGATCCGTTCATTACGCACCGGCATCTGCCACCCACGCTCCAAATCGTACTGTTCAAGGCGTTGGCGAGTTCAATATTGAGCCTTTCCTTGGATGCACTAAACATTTCTTTTGTTATATAATTACGTAGACAGATAGTTCTCATCTATCTTGTATTATAACCTATATTTTTTTTTAATTCATTAAACGACATCAATGAAGGTGACAAGTTGAAATTATAGAATCACTTTCAAACTAAGTAAGTATTTTTCATTCTTTGCGTCGTTGTCGCTACGTTTATATGAATATTACAGCTCTAATTTCAGAGAGTTTAGAACGTAGTAATAATTTGTTCTTATTTTTGCCTTAAGCCTATACTTTGTGGAATATAGACAACGCAAACATAAATAAGAGAGAGAGAGAGAGAGAGAGTGAGGTAGATGTTGATAACGAGGCATCATCGAGGAATTCAGATGAGGTTGAACGCATATACTCTACACCTGATGCCTATGCGTATACATTGTCGACCTCTATAGGCTAACACGATTTTCCTGAGACAGCAGATGAGTCGTGCAGTGCGCGACGACAACGCATCACTTCGCTTGTTTGAGTTGCGAAACGCGAGCTGTCTTCGGTTTCCTCTATACATACCGGTACATACATATTCTTGCGAATGTGAATTGTTGGTATGGCGTTGTGCGGATTGTTAGTTGAAAATAGACTGCGGATCATTTTCTTTTCCGAAAATGTTGCCGCCTTAGTGTAGAAATACTACTTGTCATTACATTTGTTTATAAATGCGAGCCGATTTAGCCATTTTGTGTTTCAACTTTGAACTGTTTGTGTGTGGGTTTGTGTGTTTTATATGATTTGTCCAGCGAGCTGTTTGCTCCTGAACTAAATCGTATAATTGTGAATGTGTGTGTTTCCTTATTCACCCAGCGAGCTATTGCCCCTGAACGAAGATCGGATAATCCAGCGAACTCAATATTAAATTAAGTCCTGAATTATCCAGGAATGTTTTGTGTGTGTGTGAAAGATAGGATAAAAACAGAATAAACCACTAAATAGTAAAAACTTACTCTTTTATTTGTAGAGTTGAAAATCGAGTGAACAAATAACGTGTTACAAAAATTTGTGTCGACACTTAAATTCGCACTTGTAAATTATATTTTTCTTTTGCACTTGTAAGCGATTATATTCCAATACTTGTTGTGTGTTGCGTGAGTTATTTTCCAATGGTTGCAGAGTTGCTGCGTGATGAGATGTTCGAATTTGACAATTTCGAGTTCCGGAGTGGACTCCAGAATCTCTACTACTGTTGTTGGGAAAAAATGGTTCTTTTAAAGATCGTTACTCCGCCTTGTAGTTGAGTGGGCGTGATTGGGTCAGCGAGAGAGTGGTGGTGTTGAACACTGATTAGAGAAGCTCGGTTAAGGGCAGGATTTCTTTTCCCTTTTTAAGTGTTTTCTTGAATTTTCCGGGTCCTTGGTTGGATGGGCCTGAGTTCCTTGGGCGTCTCTTGAGGGTGGAGTCTAGAGTATGCTTCTTGAGTTTTTTCGTGGATGTCGCCACGATTAATATTTACGAATTATTATATTCTTGTTTAACTTTAATAATTATAGTTGATTAAATTACAATTTTACAGGTAATTATATAATTGTTAAATAAAAGAAAAAGAATCCAATCATTGAGTAAAACTTATCATCGGAATAATAATAATAACACCAGTAAACGTATGTTATCCAAATGAGTAAAAGATTGGAATATGTAAAAATTTAAATTATTTGTATTGTTTTTATTATTGGAAACATAATAAAAATAATAGCAATGATTAGTTTTTGTACAATAATGAATGGATGCGAAATACAATGTATGATTTGGTTAATTTTAGTAGAGTACGATATAAGTTAAAAGCGTATAATATAACGCTTATCAGTGAAAATAAGGCGTTGTATAAAATAATATAATTATGGTGGAAGTACAATATTTATAAAGGAAATATAATGGCTTATAAGGTAATATATAAATTCGATATAAGATAGCGCTTGATTTATTTTACTTAATTAAGCGCTAGAATCTATTATATAATATTATAAGAATATATTAGAATAATCAGTTAATTGTATAAGACTTGTATTTTTCGTGGTCATCATGCTTTCCATAAGCATTGGATTTGCCTTAAGATGTAATATATATAAACAGAGCATACATATTTACTTGCACAGAAATGAGTTTTATATTATAGTTCAATATTGAAGTTTTGATATTATTAATAAAAGGAAAATAGTTAAGATTTATAATATCGATTCTCTGTTTATTCCTTATGCTTGGATTTAGCGTCGGCTATCGTGGATTTGATTCGCCACGGAATCTTTACATATTTGTTTATGTATATACCGGATTGGCTGTCGATAATCACTTGCGGCTGTGTCGATTTTTATGGCCTTAGCAGAACGTTCGTTATCGCGACCAGATGTTGAGTTTTCCTTGGATATAAGATTTGTATTTTTTTAACGTCACATTTTCCCATAGCAATAATTTTTTTAGTTTCATTAACCTATTTTCTCGTAAAAAAAGTTAGTGAAGTAATACGATTTTTAAAAGATGAAAACAATGCACATGTTTCATATCACTACCTTCCGAGTTTTCTGTGAGGAAAATATAGGTGAAGAAGATCCCGGTTATCATTAGCGGTTATCTCCTGGGTATCGTCATTAAAATTAGAAGTAGATAAAAAATATGTCGATACGTGTGAGTCAAGTTTCTTCCTCGGGCTCATTTTCTTTTGCATGAAAGGTAAAGAAAATATTATCGAAACGCAGAAAAAACGATGCTGTGAAAATGAAAAAAAGGGAAGAGAAAAATAAAACAAGATGCTCCAAGCCTGTTTGCAGTCAGATAAGCATAATCAAGTTATGATAATCGATAGCAAGGAAAAGCGCCCTACTTCTATAACCGAACCTCACCGTACTTTTCTCTATGCTATAAAGAGTTATTTTTAACGCACATGGAATCTTTGTTACCGTCATCACGAGGACGCCGAGATACAATGCATTTGCACGTTCATTCGCATACATATCTATATACTTATGTGTGTATGTTCTGTGAGAACAAATTTTTAACACTGCTTAACAGAAGTTGCGCACATACGCTGTGCGTTAATGTACAGCAGACTAGAAAATGAAGTATACGAAATTTGTAGGCGACCGTTTATACCTGTATTGCATAAATGTGATCTTTAATAGAGTTTACACAAAATCACATTCCATAGGTTCACTTTTTCAGTGAGGAAGCATTCAAATTGCCTTAAGTGAGTCAATATTATGTTAATTAGAAACGTAACCATATTTTTAAAAATTTTGTTCGTAACTAAAAAGTTGTTATGTAATTTATTGTAGTAGGAAAATCTTTTATACATGTTTAAAAACTGCATAGAAAATATAAAATCTTAAAATTTTTAAAGTATTTTATATTTAAATTAATTTTACTCTTATAATATAAGATAATAATTATGTAAATATATTAACATATCTTTAACATACATTTATATAATTATATACCTTTTAAATTTATTATATACTTCACATATATTCGGCCGTTGTACAAATTTTCTTACGCCAATGTACTTTACTAATAGCTTCATAAATAATTATGAATTTACATACAGGTCAAATGCTTACATGCAAGCTAATAAACTAACAAATTTTATATGGAATACTTGACTTAATAATCCCAACATTTTAGTCTTGAAAATATATATGAATATCTATTTTTCATAAAATTTTTCATCTTTTTTAATGTATTATGATATAAAGTCTGAGTATAAATCTATTTTTTCTTAAGAGCTAGCAATCGGATTTACAATTTACAATATTATAGATACATGGAGAAAACAAGTTAATATTTTTTACTATAAGGATTAATCCTACCAATTTCTACTATAATCTTGAGGAATGCCTAGAAGAACTCGAAATATAATATTATTCACTATAAGTATCAATTTGATATAACTATTGTAAATTTTATTACATTACTTAGTAGATGATGTAGTAATTTTTAGACTATGTGCGTAGAAATGCGACATGGTTTAAATATAGACCTAATTCTAACCTAAAAAGTAAAACTTAAAAATGATATTGACATTATAAAGTCTCTAAAGCTTTAGATAATTGGTTTGCGTCACACAGACTTTTTCATACATATTTGTACACCTTAAGGAGGTTCATCAGGTACATAGGAAGTCAAAACAAAGTTGCAACAGAATTTCTATTTACTAACCTATTTAACATTTTCGATTAACGTTATTTTATCAGATCATTATATAGTTAAATATTGTATAATCAATTTCAAATAACGCATGCTGTGTCAAAAATGCGAATTTGCCGCTATCTTAATTAATGGAGGTTATTCTGCTCAAGCTTAGCTATTTTATACAATAAACATATAAATTATAAGTTTTATAGTTACGCTAGCGAGTTGTACAAAGTCTCAAAATATTCATTAAATATTCTTTTACGTCGTGTAAAAGTTTTTCTGTAAATTGTTCGTTAATAACTATACAGTTGAAGTTAAAAGTCTAAAAAAAAGTAACTCTACGTAAGACTCAATGTTAAATTGCAAAAATTTATTTTATTAATATCTCATTAGCAAGGGTACTAAACAACTTAAAAATTTAACATGTTGTTTAATATATAATAATAAACTTATATTTATAATTTCATCAAAATCTGTTCGTTAATTCTAAACCTGATGAACCTCCTTAAGGGGACGTCGGAGTCACTAAAAATTTAAATTTCCCGCCCTTACTACATCGAAATACCCACAATGTTTTTCAAACTTTTCTCTTTAACAAATTAACCAATTGACCTGAAATTTTAGGAGATGATAGAATGATCATAATTGAAGCGCGCTCAGCCCTGAAATTACCAATAAATTGCGTAAATATAATATTTTGAATTTGAAATAGAATTGCAAAGTCAGAATCATGCCATCTCTTGGATTGAATTGAAATCAGTAAAAATTTGGTATTTTCTTCTTCAGCTTCTATATTATTTTAGTTTTCGGAAATTTCTGGGCTGAGCGCGTTCTAATTATCGTCATTCTATCATCTCTAAAAGTTTCAAGTGAATTGGTTAATTTGTTAAAGAGAAAAGTTTGAAAAACCTAATGTCGGTAAAATAGGCGACTCCGGCATCCCCTTAAGAAGACCATTCTAACTGATCATATCAACATGTCAGATATGGCGCAGTCGGTATCAGGCGGTCGACTTCTAACACCGTAGGTTTCGCGTTTTCGATCCCCATAAGCGGAGGAACTTTTTTACAGCAATATTATTAATTATAAAAACTTTATTTCTTTTCTATGTTTCAATAAATGTATAATGTATATTAGACGATTAGTAGTTAGTATAAGTAAAAATTTTTTTTAATATTATTTATACCTACTGTGCAACAATCCATATTAAAAATTACTATAGTAAATTGTAATAATTAGTCAAATTCGAGTCTATCTTGGCACTTCTATAATTTTATACAACTTTGAGTTAAAAAATTGAGATATATATATTTCTCTGTATAAGAAAATTGTACTACAGAATACACAAGTGACAAAAATAAGAACTTAACACCTGACTAAATATTTATTTCTGCAGATTAACCTTACATTTATAACGGTGCAGCGTTATAAAAGACCTTATTTAATCGCTTTGGATGCAAAATACCGTTTATAAGAAAAATGTGCACATATACTGGCACTCCGAAAAAATAAATCATAAAATCGAGCGTACAAGTCGCGTTACGTCGTTTTTTTTATAACGAGCCGGTGCTCGCACTCGACCCTGTTTCGAGGCAAGGCCACATCTCGTCCCAGGTACATATATGTATGCAGACAAGCGCACTTCGTTTTTGCGTTTGCAGCTTCTACAAAGTAGCGTGTCTACGTGAAAACTCTGTCTTCTATTCCAAATATGTATTTATGACGGAGAAATTTGAGCGATTTTCATGGTGCATTTATTCATAAAGTTACTTGCATATTTACGATAAAAGAATGCAATTTTCACAATACTGATAGTAAAAGTTTAGAAAGTGAATATTTTATTAATACAATGAAAAATAAAGCGCTTTTAATAAAAAAAGTTCAATTGTCGATTATGTAAGCCAATACTATAAAGTACTTAGGTTTCTTCTCATATTGATTTTTAATATGGCGGTATCTTGAATTCAGTGGATATTCAGTCAGAATATAAATATTCCGCTTTACTGCACACGTATTCATTTTAATTAAACTGTAAAAAATCAATTTCATCAAATAATTCAATATAAAATATATGCACATTCGTAGAAAAATATATTTTACATATATTCGTCGATTGCTCAAAGAAATTCTTCTGCAAAATTAGTACATATTATATTCAGATACAATATAGATTAATTCTTCAATTGAATTGGAGGTATAAAACTAAATACTTTGAGTTAAAATATTAAATTTTAAAATTATAGGTAACTTAAATGTTATATTTTTTCCTTTTATAAATAATATATAAGTAACTTTTATTTAATGCATAATATTAATAGCAGTTACTACAATAACTGTAAATATCAGGATTTTAAAAAGAAATTTGAAATTTAATATTTTCAAATTATATCTAGATACATATAAATGTTCAATAGAGTCACTCCTACCGTGACGAATGTTTTTTTTCTGTTTATAACAAGATATATGTAAATGTCATTCAGATTCTAAATAAATTTATTGAAACTGATTCACATTGTTTACAAAGCAAGTTTTAAACCAAATGAGAGTAGAAAGTATTAGTTAGTTAATAAGCTGCAAGCATGGTGAAACAAATGAAGCATTTGTAGCTTTAGTAGTCATAAATGTCGCTGCTGGCTAATGTAAAAAAATTTTCTTTTGTATTGCTGGCGTAAAGACGCGAAAATGGAATGTGTTGGTGGCGCAAAATCGATTCGGTTGTTCTATACCTTTTGCTCACAGGCGCACCCTACATAGGAAGAGAAATGGAATCGACTTATTCAGATGGATAGCGCCATGCCACGAACGAGAGACTGAAGCCAACATCTTCTCATAAGAGATGCGTTGGAGGCAGTGAAAAAGATTTATCCCATGTGTTTAAGCATATATATGTGGAATGAATCTATCCTTTGGAGTTGGGATCACCTTACTTATCAAAACGCATAGTGTGTACCTGCATAAGTCCATGGAAGTATGTTCCATATATTTATTTTCGTGCTCGATATTCCTCGACACATGCTGTATTTGCTACTTCACTTTCTCCTACAAAAATAAAAAAAAAAACCGGTTTCTATATTTTTGTTAACATTAATAATTAAAAAAGGGACCTCGAATTTATTAATATTATTTCTTCAACTTTTGTATTGATAAATTAATTTTTTAAAAATTATATTTTTCGAATAGATAATAGGAGCTAATAAATTTTAAATGGGTTACAAAAAAAATTAGTTAAATGTGTACTGCATAAATTATTTTAAATTAGAGCACGTTGATAGTGTACAATTTTTTATGGCACTTTGATAAAAGGATTTGAACAAATGCAGAAACTTTTTACACAAAATAGTGTGCGAGATCTTACTTCTATCAAAATGGATAACATGTTTTCTTCTAGATAGATGTTTCACTCAATATTACTCTGCGCGCAGTAATTTCAGTCTAAAAAAAATTTAATCCTCTTTTAATGTTATAAAGTAAGCTCACCTTGCATTAAAGCAACGTGAACCTACAAATTTCGCTTCCACCAGGATCACAACAAGAAGTTAAGATTTCTTGTGAATTCAGCGGTCGGTAACATTAGCGGCGCTGTTAAACATGCGTAAAAGCCATGGCGCGACGCGGAGAGATGCAGACACACGGTGGCCCGCGGCGGCGTTCACGCACGAATTTAATTAAGCTAAAGCTGCTCGATTAATCAGGAGGGTATGTTATAATGACCCTCGTAAATCAGTCATTGTCGACGCATCGTCGCGCATATACGCATTTTGATTGATGCGCCGCCTAGGAACTATTATTGAAGTGAACGGCCGCCCGCGCCCACACTGCGCGAGATCATAATACAAATTTATTGTCATTGGCAGTTGCAGGCATTGTGAAATTAATTGGAAGTTCCTACTGAGCTACCCCTTTTCCGAACAATCGTGTCGTGTTAGCATTATCAATGACTACGGAATCTAGTGTGTTTAGCATTTATTTTTGTGCACCTGCTGTTACTACTGGTTACGTTGCTGCTGATGTATATGCCAATATGTTTCGCAGTGTATTAATTAACGGTGGCTAAAGCGGACTAGAACAAAACATTTGCGAAGCTAATTTCGGAAACCGAACAGAATTCAATTTAATTCTGAGTAGTTCAAGATTGCATTTTTTAAAGTCGGATTAAACGATTTGATACTTTACAATTTGATACTTTACAGCTGGTTTTGAAATTCAGCATTTTGATTTACGACAGTTCTGAAACTGTAATTTTGAAAAATATGAGAAGTACATTTACGCTACTGAAAAAGGATGGTAAATAGGGAAAAAATTATTTTTAAATGATAAAGAGAATTGACGAAATGACAATGTATTGATACTGCAGCCCTTTGACATTACATTTATAAATGTCTATATATAACGGAAAAGAGTTAATGGTAACCAGAATTTGTTTGCATTATTTGATAATTTTGAGATAATTGATTGCATTAGTCTTTGCAATATACAAAATAGCATGACGTCATATAAAAATTAGGAATTATATTATACCAAATAAACTACAATGAAATAAAATTATTAATTATAATCCATCCTTATATTGTAAATAAATATTATATATAGCCTTTAACTATTATTAAAATTACTTTACTAAAGTAATGAAAAATTTAAATACAGTAGATAAGTAAATTTTACAAAAAGAATTTACGAAGGAATAACGAAAACTTATATAACAATGACGTATGACTTATTACTAATAATTTGAGAGTCTACAAGGTCAAAAAGTATAAATACTACAAGAAAATAATGTTAATTTTACAATTTTATGCTTCAGTCGACTAATTATTTAACTTTTTTTTCAATGTGATAACAATTTATTGTATTGTTAAAAGTAAGATTATATAACGGTAATTCTATTTTACATTCAATCAAATTTGTATTCTTTGCTTGTAAAGCTTTTATTTAATTTTGGATGCCATCTACCTATATTTACAATGTCTTATCTTTGAAGTATCTTCATCTATACATTTATATGCAGTAATAAGTATTTAGGTATTATATTGTATTTATATTGTTTGTCTCTAACTATAGCATGAAATTATTGTATGAGGGCTATACTCATAATTGTATTCCGAGAATAATATTTTATAAATTTTAAAAATGTCCACATTTTTAATAATAATTAAGCCGAAAATATCATTTTAGAAAGTATCGTGAAATCAAATTATCTTGTTCATAAATAAACGCATTAATTTGTATAATTACAATACTTCTATGTTTGCATTTCAGTAAAGGTTATAATGCATATTTACATTTAATTCCTTGCATTAATTTAAAAGGGGGTCAAAATCCTACCATTACCACTGGACTGCTTTATCGAATTAAATATTACCGAATAAAAAATGAAATATTCTGATGGAAAGAGTTTATTAAACTCTTCAATGCAATTTAGTGCATGTGAAATAGCTCCTACTTATATTAGCGCACTTACAATATTTCAACTAACCACGTGTCGAGTGTTAATGAAAAGCTAAGTTTGGGTTAAGGTAGTTGTTACGTTACTGTATTAGTTAAAACAAAGCTTAACAATAAATAACTAAAAAATATGACTTTTTCTGTAATAAAAATCAAAATATTAGAAAAGATGAATTTGTTAATCTCTTATGTTATAAAATTAAAAAATAAGTACTTTCAACAAGAATAATACTCTCGTGTGCGTTAAAAGGACCTCGCGGGACATACAACATTATCCCAAAAATGTCTTCTCATGCAATCAATCCAATCCTTCTATAATTTAACCATTTCTCAATAAATTTAAATAAAGATCAAGCTTCTCGTAAGTAATCGGAAAAAATGATAAGATAATAATATTTAGAATAATATTAGTCCCTAACTAGGTGCTCAAAAATTCCAAAAATATTTCATGTATCTTATTATATTCTAGACATGTTTCCTCTTACATTTCAAGTTTTTGTCAAGACTCGTATTATTACAAAGCCCGAAAAAAGATCTTGTTCACAGGCCATTACTCCGATGTTAAAGAATAGTAAAAGTTGCAAATTTGGACTGACAAAAACGAGGTAGTCAATCAATCCAGAATTTTGCATACGTAGTCTTCACTGCCTATATTAATTTTGTGTAAGATCTCATAAAATTTTCAAGACCTTTGACTTAAGCAACAACTACCTGAAAACAAAACGACGACAGCCATGGTTTATTTACTCATCAATATAAGATGAAAGATTGACGTGCGTCACAATTCCCCAAGCCCTACTATATGCCCCACACTAATACGTATCAAGTTATTGACCACGTGCAGTTAAGACACGGTTTTTATTAGCAATACTATATGTTGAAAATAATATAAAATTCTAGAATTTTTTGAATAATTTCATAAATGTTAATTTAAACAAGATAATTCTTGTTCTAGATCTGAATAACAAGAGAGAAAACATTTGCAATGTTTATTTCTGTTTGAACTAGACTATTATTTCATACAGAGGTGGAATAAATTAGTATATTTTGTCTAAAATGGTTGTTTTGGCACAAAAACCAGTATTTTCTTAAGATTAACAAGTTGTATTCCACAGTAATTTTCCATCATCCTAGTTTATTGCACCTTTTATACTAAATTAAATTATTAGTTGTGCTTTTTATAGTCTTATCTTTTTGCAAGTAGAAGCAAAATTTTTGTAGTGACAGTATTGGTCTCTTGTCCATTCTTACCTTGAATGTAGTAACTCATTACTGAACTCATTTAAAATAATTTAAAAGTATTATTGTAAATTGCAGACAAATTAACTTCTAGGAATTTCAACTTCTTGCAATATTGTTACGAAACAAATCTTTTTTCTAATAAATTTTTTGTACAATGCCTTTAGAATGAGTCTAAAATAGTCCAAGGCTTATAAAATATTATTGAACAATTTTGATTGCTTACTCGAATGGAAAAAAGTTGCAGTTTTTAAACTGACTTGTTGTAATAGAATCAGAATCAATCATAAATGCAAAGATATAAAGCTAAAAAATTATCTCGACAATAAAAGCGTAGAAAGCTCCGGTTATTCACAGCTGCGTTTCACGTACAAAACATAAAAGTCACAATCGCGCCTTTTCGTTCTTGAAACTTATATATATATCTGTATTTACGTTGCAACTTTAGCACTATACTGGCATTGCCATCCTCGATCGATTTCGTATGCGCTACGAAATGAGCTATACGTATATACGAACATTTTATTACTATGTCTGACCTTGATTATAATATACCTGCAATAGGTCATAGTTTGACAAAAAATTATTAATATACCACATTGAAGACTTCAGTTTTATCATTGAATTCAATTGTTTGCTGTTACCACTTTATTAAAGAGCATTAGTCGCTATCTATTATTTTAACTTTTCTATTCAATATGTAATTTTATGGAAAACTGCGATCGTTCCCAATAATTGCAGTTACGTAGTCAGGACACTTTACATTTAAAAAATGAACATAGAAAATTCTTGGGGTTTTTTAAGAATAGATTAAAATAGATAATTTTATATTTGATTTAAGTTAACCCTCAAAATAAGATTGACTTGTTTTATGTGCATGATGCATTTCCTCATAAATTACGGGATTGCAATTATGTTTTTGTCATGATCAATTGTAATAGTCATGGAAGTGCAGAGATTCTTTTACGAGTTTCAATTTATAATTAGAAAAAGTTGTAGATGCTGAAGTCTATATTCTATAGTAATACTGACTTATGAGTGTTTATGCAGAGTAATTTTAATCTTGTCTTAAAGTACGTAACAAAGTTCATGCTACTATTTGACAAGAATGACGTTCTTATGTTCTATATTATATAAGAATAATACAAATTATTATAAGAATATTCAAAAGTATTCTTTTTACTAGCTGCTAACAGTAGTACAACTACAGTCAGTATAACTACTCAATTTTATACCACTTTAACCTAAAAATCGCAATTTTGACATGATTTTTAGGCTCTCATGGTATAAAATATTGTTCGACACTGGTGTAAGTTGATTTTTAGCGCATGTGACTTTTCTCCTTTGCTTCCCTCGGTCGAAAAATGCTCCATGCTAAAAAAATAACTTTCCCGCCCGCGTCGAAAAGTACTATTTCGTTAAAAGCTTATACCATATGATTTTTAATATAAATATATGATAACTGTTATGAAAACATAACTTTTAAAACAATATAGAAAAACTGAATTATACGTACAGACAACAAAGAATATTTTAATTACATAGAGGTTAGTTATTATATTTAATATTTTAGTATTTTACCTTTTTGATATTAGAAACAAACAAAAAAAAACACATTAATCACTGATGTAAATAAATCCGTGAATTGTAGCATGCAGTATAACAATAACAATTTTATGTTCTTATTACGCAAATTGATGTCAATACCTCAGTAAGAACGAGTTTATTTTTACGACCCACCTTTACGTTACATGATTTATTTTTTATTGAATCGATTTAATTACCAATATTTGCATGCTAGTGGCTTGCAGTAAGTTCGTTTGAAACATTGATTCACAATTTATTACCCTGAAACTTGAAACCTTAATTAATCAAATATTATGTTCCACTCTTCGTCTATTTTAATTTATTATTTATTATTATTATTATTTATTATTTATTATTATCTCTTTCATTCTGTTTTTATCACAATTATACGATTCGTGATTCTCTTCACTTATCTCCTTTCATGCAACACAATCTTAACTATTCAAATTGTAAATTGGATCGATAGACCGGCATCGGTACATCCATAATAGCAGCTCTTCTAATTACAAATCCAAATGTTCAGTCGTCAGTTTTGTAACGCTCATTACCGATTTGTCCTCGTGTAGCTGGTACAGCATTCGAAGCTCGAGGGATAACAAGATTGACTCTGACAATCGTTGCTCAAGTCAAAGCACGGTAATATCCCGGAGAGGAAGGGAGTTGCCAGTTGCTTTATAGATAGGCAAGCATTATAACAATAGCGGCCAAATAGACTACGCCTGACCATTAATGATCAGCGGGCAAGTAATCCGATAACCTGGAAAAGTGATTACCTCGGCAATCGGTCGGATTTGTCCCTGACTTGCGATACGGCCAAATCGATATTATCGTGCGGATGATTCGATTAATAGCTTCGATTTGCCCTGCTTTCTCTCTCTCTCTCTCTGTCTCTCTCTCAGTCCTATTGCAGCATCCACCCCCACAGGTACAAAGTAGCAGCAACAGCTATAGAAGCCTACATTCGTCTCCGTATTAGTAATGGCGCGCGCGCTGCAGCAGTCCGTCGAACCGCAGAACTGCGGGATGCTTGCTCCGGCATAGTTATTTGATATAACCGACTGCTCTTCCTTAATTAGCGTATTTGTTTATGATTAGGCCCGCTGCTGCTGGCTGCTGGGACGGGCGAGGGATAACAAGATAAACGAACTTGGTGCTGCAACCGTCTCTGCACTGAAGTGGATCGTTATTAGTGATGGGACGGATTGTAATTTGTTGGAAATGCCGTTAATTAGTACGTGCATCCATGAATGCGATATACGTTGGCATCTTAGTGAGCTTTGAGTAATGTAGAAAATCGCATTTGTAGATATTCCAAATTCAGTAGTCTAAAAATGAACAAATTAATTTTATTTTGAATAAAACGTTTATCAACGTAATTCACAAGCGACTTACTTTTTCTATTTATCTTATTCAGCAGCTGGAATGAAGCAATATTTAATATACAATGTTGCGGTATATGGAAAAATCAAAAGAAGAACGGCATGCATTTACGTATTTTTTCCTGCAGCTGAGACTAATAAATATAATGAGTGCAACAAATATCTATATCCATAGATCATGCAAAAAGAGAGACTCGTCAAAACGGATCAGACTTATAGATCTTAGGGAAATTGAGGTATTCCACGCCAGAGCCTGCATTAGTATAGGTAACTTATCCATGTACACATATAGGGCGGGATATCCAACTACTGACACATTAACGAGCTCTTATTATATAATATATTGGCACTGCTTATCAACAGCATGTGCTGAAGATTTCGTTGTTCTTAATAATTCATTATTTAACGTGTTTAGGTTCAAAAGAAAAAGTACATAATGCCATAATTTACTCATTTTCATTCATAAGTCATTCAAAGACATAAAATAGATGCTTTGCAACCGATCCTGACACCCTACCCAACATCTAACATCAACGATATATAATAAGGAAGTAAAATGAGAAGTGAATTTATCACTGATACCCCACCAAGTGACATCTAATTTAAAATTGAAATAAAACCAATTAATTAAAAGAAATTAATATATGCTTATTAGTTTAGCAGGTTAATAACACCAATTACATTATTTTAGAATCATACAAGTTATTATTTTATAAAGTATTGGTTAAATAAATTCAAAGGTCAGTATTTGGATGAGGGTCAGTTGTTGAGTATTTTACACTAGGTTGGCTGACTGTGTTCGGAATTTTTCTACTAGTTGTACATGTACGCTTGTACGCTTGTAGACATTATAACCTACACTCCTCTTCAGACTTATAACTAATACATGGTTCAAAACTTAAATAAAACTACACATGGCACCAATCAAAACGCTATATTTCTCTTTGAACTCCACTGTCAGTTAGTATATAACCTCCAACTTGGCTACACATTATTATACGTGTAATAAAATCTTGACTTCTTGACGCACAGTGATGAGTGAGATCAGTGGAGGTTGAAGAGAAATATAGCGTTTTGATTGGTTCGATGTACAGTTTTATTTAAGTTTGGACCATGTATTAGTTATAAGTCTTATAACCTGGGGTAGTTTGTTAGATCCTCGAAACGCCGCAAACAAATTTATATAATAAATTTGTTTGAATATTACTACGTTCCATGATGATCAATCCACCCTTTTTCCCTTTGTTATAAATTTAAAGAAACGATAAATTCAATTTCATAATAATTATCCATGCATATTGATTTACGGGGGATATCTTAATTTCCCTTGGGCTTAGAGCTGATTCTTTTTGGAAAACATTTCTTTTCTTCCACGATGTAGTTTGCTGAAGTTTCACAGTGAAAAAAAAATCTATATCCGTGGGTGTTTTCTTTTTGATTTACGGAGAAATGTTTGTTTTTCTTTTCCTCTAAAATCCATTTATATTTTTATAACGTATAAAAAATAAATGCATTAAATGCTGTAATTTAATACCTTACACGTTTCAGATTCATAACTTTATCCTTACTTATACGTGTGGCTACTATAGTGCTCGTAATATATTTTATTTCTTTTATATTTTTTTGTTCTGCTGTGTAATATTGGCATACTCGTACATCGACTACTTTATATTAACGAAAGTTTTCTGAATTATTATGTTTTGATTATTAGATTTTTCTTTTCCGCATCCCGTAAACTTTGTTTTCGAGATTTATTGATCATTTTTTATCTTGCTTACACACATGCTTTTTTGATAAAAGAAATGAAACTTGATTTTAGTTATTCGAAAGAAAAAAATTTTAAAATTTTTAAGCTTTTTTAACGAATAAGAGTAAAACCTCAACTATTTTAGGATTTTACTTCATTTCTAGTGCTTCCACAGTATCTATAAATTATACTTATAATAGTAAAATTTAAATATAATCCCTCCCCAATTAATTATTAAACTTTCTACGAGCTTATTTTTTCGAATACATCTTACAAAGGAAGCGATCCTATATAAGTACCCGAAAGTCCGTTTCTCGCCAATCAAAGTAAACTTCTCAGCAAGCAACTATAGACCCAAGAGGTCGGAGAACACGCCAAAGTGGAAGGTCAGAATCGCGTCGATATCGAATCGCGAAGCCGAAACGACTCGGTCTCAGCTCTTGGCCAAATAAAGGGCTCCGATTTTAAGAGCTCCGGCACCGCTCGGAGGGAGGAAGGAAGGGGGGCGGGGGATAAAAAAGCAAACGCCTCGTACAATAGTTGGCAGCCGGTCTTAAAATATTAAAGCTCGGCTCTGTGGGCCGGTGCCGCCGCAGTGGCTGCCGCTCTATAGCCCCGGCTAATTGAGAGGTCGTCGTCGTCTATGGCAGCAGCAGCAGCAGCAGCAGCAGCAGCAGCAGCTTCTCTTTGATTTCGTTTCCCCCTTTTCATTGCTGCCTATTCGCACGTGTAATTGGTCTTTGTATTAGCGGCGCGTCGTTAAAATCCCTTTTTGTCCCGCACGAAGGAGCGACGAGCTCGGGCGGCCACTTTGTTTTACATCGTTCGTCGTCCTCCCTGCCGCCACTTCTATCTCTCTCTCTCTCTCTCTCTCTCTATCTCTCTCCTACGTGGCGCATACGCCTGGCCTACACCCATTACACTGCACACAGTGCGTAGTGCGCATTTTCATGCTCTCGACACCGCATCAGCTCATTGCGCATCAATCCCCGCAGCAGCCTTTATGCGTATACGCACACACTGTAGGCTGCACAGTGGCGGCTGCTGCAGCAGCGGCTCACGGGATTTTCGGGATATATAGCAAGCAGCCGAGGGATGCGCCGCTCTGTGTGAGCAGGTAGTGAGTTTATGTGCGGATCTGTTTGCAGAGAACTATCCGGGTGCCTCGGTCGACTCGTAAGCCGAGAGATGAGGTAGTGGATAGTGCAGGGAGCTGACTTGCAGCCGCGATATCGGCGACACGCGCGCGCCTGCGCTAATTAATCCGATGACAACTCGTGTGACGCGGCTTGCTTCCTTTTGTAACCTGATCGGCAAACAATTGCCGACGTTACAAGCAAAGCCGAGCTCGGATATGCTCTCACTTTTCTCTCTCTCTCTCTCTCTCTCTCTCTATATATATATATATATAGTAACGCAGCTCGTTGCGATATTGTGCACTGCGGAATTTCGGATACTCGAGTCCTTCATGTCAACTGCGCTTCCGAATGACGCTCGCATATTCAGCGACTCTCGAGTGGATTTGATGCGACCTAAGCTCTCTTTCGGCTATGCGAGGTCCTTTGTACTGCTTCTATTTCGTCAATCGATTTAACTGAATTTAAAGTTTAAATAAAATTAATTGATTGCTAATTCATCACTATCGATGTCATGAGCTGAAAATTGAATTTGGAGGACTATTCGAACTCTACGTTTCATGAGTAATATATTTAACTTGAAGTAGTTATTGATAATGATTAACTCTATTAAATTTAGTGATTGTTAATTGAGATTTAATCACATGTATCATCTGCTTACGTACTGCTATTTATCAAAATTGTTATATAGTTTTCCGTACAAATATGCTAATTTTGTAGTCTGATAATTAACACTCGTGATATACATTTCAAAGTCAGGAAGCTAATAACTACGAAATTCCTCCCAACATTATTTTCTACGTATCTTGTAACAGGATGAAACGATTGCAACTTCTAAATGTTACAATACCTTCTTTCATCATCGTAATTGCAAAAATGATTGAGGAAAAATTATTTATAAAATATAAGATAGAAGTTCCTTTACTTTCCAATATAGCAAATTCAAACATGCAATTAATTACCTAAACACCTTCAGTGAATTATTCGCTTAAGTATATTTATTGAGCGATGTGATTATCGCGTGCACTTTTCCATATAGGACAGAATGTTTACAGTTGATAAAGGCATTAAGTTGATAAAACACTAAACGCTTTTTAGTATTTCGTATTTTCTTTTAAAATATTTTGGCTCATATGCGTAGATAAATATTAGCTTTTTATTGATTGTGCAGTATTATTTTATTTTATTGTTACATAAATTACTTGAAAATCTTGTTATTGCGCCGAAAAATTATTGTAAATTAACTTTGCCTCTTAATGTTATAAGTGCTTTATATACGTACTTCATTACGTGCCTTATTATGAAGTGCCTTTGCGATAACAACATATATCTGTCATGAGAATCACTATATAAATTACTTCTTGACCGAGCTGTTACCTTATGAAGTTTCTCCAGATAAGTCCTATATAACTATACACAAATAAATGAAAATTAGTCCCTCTCCATTCTAAAATAGTCAAGTGGTAAAATAGAAATACAATAAGTTTACCGTAACAAGACATATTCTAGTAGATTGCAAAAGTATTTATAATTTTATCAAAGAGTAAAGTCAATGTATTTATCAGTTTTCTAAATTTCTATAATTTATAATTAACTTGTGAAAAAAAAAGAGAATAAAAAGGCAATGGATCATAATCCTAATAACGAAGTTTTTCTTTAGAAAATCTTTATTTTCTGGCTAAATGCCCGTCGATGAGTCTATATTCTCGCCGCTTTGACGTCCTCATTTTTATCGATTACTTTCCAATCGTTGCTGGGAGATCTGGCATCCCCAAAGAATATTTCTTTCCCGAATCTGCAATTATTATCTATTAAATTTGGTCTTTTACTTTCTCTCTCTTTTGTAAAGATTTCAATTTATAGCTTATAACGATTTCGAAATAGAAATACAGACAAGCATAAAAAGTATACATAATACGCTATAGTGTTCTAGTGGTATTACGATTGTTTCGTTAGTGAAAAATGAGAAAAGACTTTACACTTTGTTCTCGGAATTCAGCCTACAGGCCGTTTAACTTGTGTATATTTCTTCCTGTTCCCCCACATGGACCCACGCGCACAACGAGGCGCGACGATTCTCTCGATGATTCGCTACGTTTCAAGGCTTTTATTTTTTCCTTTTTCCCAACTTTTTCGCATCGGTCGGAGTCATACGTTACCGCATTGTTTGCCCAATCAAAGCCCCGTGAGCTGAGCAATTAATGTAGAATTTCAGGAACTGGAGGAATATCGAGGATTTTTTCGATTTATGATTGCGAGTAGCTTATGCCGATGGACTATATGCATATGCTAACTATCGCGGTTTTAACATTGCACATACCTCTGTGAACTCGTTTGACATGCGCAATCCAAAATATACTAAACAAACTATTTGTATTTGTAATTTCATAGGTTGTGTATAATTTTTGAAATTCATTTCTTTTCATAATAATAACAGCTCATTTAAGTGAAACTGTTATTAGGAGTATGAGAAGCAATAAAACAATTAAATCGATAATTTACTTTCAATATTCAATATTCAATTCTTCATAATATACATTATTATGTTCCTGAATAGTGTTCAATATCTGTTGCATTTATTCACGTTTACGATGTTTATTATCGAAGCTGCATTCATTCCGCACAATACGATTCAGCAGCACAATACTTTAACAACGCATAATTGCGAAATTGCCCTGCTAGTTCCCCTTTTATTTAATACTTTTTCAATTTTGTATCTGTTTTTCTTTGTTCGCGAACACAAATAAAAAGAAAAGTGTTCAAAGATGAGAGAGCAGATATTAAAACTGTTCTCTGATACACGCATGTTTTGCGATGAATGCGAGCTCGAGAGAGGATCGATGAGTTGTGTGCGCGAGCGCCGCCGGTATGTGGGCGCATGCAAGATACGCGCGATTTCCTATCGCGATTGTTTCGATTCTCGCTGTCCAGCGTTTATCCTGATTTATTAGCCCGATGCTGAGTATTCGACATGTCTCGTTGTTTATGCGGATGCCAAATATCGCTGACAAACGGCCAACGTTCGGAGATTTTTCTCTACGGACACGTTCAGAATGTTAGATACTGGCGCTAATTTATTCATCCTGGTTCCTTGTCAATCTATATTTGTTTGTTACTAAAGCGTGTGAAATTTAATAAAAATAAGTTTTGGAAAAACATACTGTTCAAAAATTGTAAGACGTACATATTGTATACTGAAATGATGCTAATTTTGTAAAACACATATACTTGACTAAAGTACGCATTTTCACTTGTCTTTGGAACCCTACACTATTTTCTGAAAAGTGTATCGCAATTGTAAATGTACCTACTCGAAGCTGTTTAAACTTTAAGTTTTAATGTTTAACTTGTTGTTAAAAGTAAATATTTTCACTTAAGGTATCATTTTTATGCTACGTATTCATATATCCGTTTATTGTAAGTTATATATATATATGTAATCGAGCTCGTATTACGCAGAAGACGAATGCGCTGTAAGATGATCTTCTGTAACGTCTAATGTATCATATAACAACTACATTCTTGCGCCTGTGGCATCAAAAACAATCAAAATTTTTCTTACTGGAAGCAAGAAAAAATTTTAAATTGTAGTAAACTGTAATAGGTAAAATAATTTAAAAATGTAACATGAAAATGATGTGTCTAAATAAATCTTAAATCAGTTATTATTGAATTATACAATAATCATTGGATACTAATAAAACAAAGCACTTTTATTTGGTACAACCGTAAAAAATGTTTCTATGGTGGCGTTTCGAGGAAATATACTTTTTGGCATTATAAAATTTCCACCACGAAGATGAAAAGGTTATAGAACGAAGTTCATTTCGAATCTAGTTTTTCGCACAAAGACCAGCATAACGTATTTCTGTCAATGAATGAAGGGCATTGAACGCGAGCACGAGCTACATCTATACCGGACTTTATTGCTATTTTTTTTTCATTTCCAAGCGATATTCTCCAATCCACTCTTTTGTATTCATAAAAAGTCGATGAGACAATGTCCGGCAACACATGTAGAGCGCCCATTGATACAACAGAAATTCAAGAGAGAAATTCATAAAGAGACACCCGAGTTGTCGTACGTTGCACAAATAATAAATAACAAGAGTATGTATGGTGGAAATAATGCAACTGGATCTTAACTTGATGAATTCGTTGCGCTTGAGGTAACAGATCGGATAATATTTATGTCTGCCTATTTTGCATAGTCCATATGATGCGCATCTCTTTCGTTATCAAATCTTAGTACGTTTGTTTTGATAATACATATTGACATTATGTGCGGTGCTTCCTTAGTGAAGAACTCAATCTTCCGTGATTAACCATTATAATGTTAACGTAGAAGTAGTATTTTGATTTAGAGGAGAATTTGAACACTGTTCCATTAGTTGCACATGTCATACCGTCGCCTCGATGGAAAAAGTTATATCTTAACTTTTCTGGGAAAGTAGGTTCTATTTCACGAACAAGCCTGTATCTTGCGAACAGGATTTATTTCTTTTGGTATACAATTAATATAATAACATTATCACATCCGGGAGGAGGAGGGTGTGAGAAGGGTGTATAAAATTTCATAAGTCAAGTCAAATAAAAAAGACACAATTTATATTAAAACCTTGCTCTTTCATTTTAAGCTACACCCAAGAAAAAACAAAGAATCTTTGGTATATCCTAGCCTGGAAGAATTAATTTGCGCGAAAGCGTAAATGTATTCGGAAGATAGAATCTTATTGCTTAAAACATTAGTTGAGATAAAAAATTTTACCCGGAAAAGTTGAGATCTAAGCTTCTTCTACTGGACGACGATATGTAGTATTAACCACTGTGGTAAAATTTAAAAGTATAGGCAGAGAACTTTTCTTAGTTTGAAACAGTGGACGTTATATTACCTTATATTTATAAACTTTCAATTTGAACTACAAAAAATATGAGAAAAAATATAAATTGCTTATAAGTAGTAGGGTTGTTTTCATTTGTTGAAGTTTTTAGATTATTGTGAAATAAAAATAAATCTTATGAAATATCTAATTTTATTTAAGAGATAGCATTTTTTAGAAGGAATTTCAAAGAATACATATAAAAACTCTCATTATACTTTAATATTAATATTTATATATATTAAATAAACTATGAATATATTTTTTGGGCTTAGAAATAGTTTAGAACATTTTAGATATTTACTTAAATAGTATCGAAATGCAGACTTGATAAAGTTTACATGTCCAAATAAGAGAGCGCTCATCATTATTCGAACACTGCAAATAAATTGCATTCTAACCCTACGCAAACTGTGCATTTGCACGATTAATGTGTTAAATATGAGCTTTTACATAATAATCAGCTTATGGAATATTTTAAACACTAATTGTGAACTGGTTCCGTTTTTATCGACCTCATTACTCGTGCATCAGAAAATTTAGCTCATAATAATTCAGCATTGTTCGATTCAGAGATTTATACTTAAAACACACTTTATGTTAAAACATAAGAATTTATCCACAGTCGATACTAATGCATATCGCGGGAGTGGATGATAAATATAAATCTGCACGAAACGTACAAAACAATAATGCGGAGGCTTTTTGTTCTCGTTTCGACTGGTATTACGGCTGCGGCAAAATGAGGGAGAATCGATAATACACGTTTGTAATGTGCTCGCGGCCTAGATGAGTGCCACCACCGCCGCGCCGCCGCCGTCGTCGTCGTCTCCACGCGCCGAGCCACGCGCACGCCATGTAAGTAAAAACAACGCCGTTGATTACTATCGTCAGTCGGCCCGACGCGCGACGTCTATATACGGCAATCCCTTTCTATTCACCTGTGATTGACGCCACGCAGAAGGGTTTGCGAGCGCTTTTCGTCTCTCTCGCTCTCTTCTTTCTACCTCTTTTTTGCTGCCCTCCTTTTTTTCCGCTTGCCAGGCGGGCTTAAGCTGCGGCAGAGCAGTCAACAGGCGTCTAATGAAATTGCTTGTTCCGCAGAAATTTCTGACTGAAACGTCGCTTTTCGCCATTAGGTTCAGTTCGATGTTCCCGAAGAATGAACACGATTGATCGAGCTTGACAACATTTGCGTTTTTTTGCTTAATTAAAAGTTCGACACCCAGTTTATTTCGTGATGCAGATTTAAATACGACGCGAAATTATAGCAATTAATTCATGTAATGATTTTTTTTATAATTTAACTTGAGTAATCGGTTTACATTAAATTTTTTTCAATAAATGATTGAAAAAGTCTGAACTTTGTTACTAGAAAATCATTAACATTTTAAAATCGTTTGGTTAATAAAAAATAAGGTTATTAGGTAGTAATCGACTATTATCAGTCTACATCCAGGTTAAACCCGAGTGTGTTATAATAACACATTTTTGCCACAGGTTTTACACGCTAGAACGTGTGTTATTTATACTGAACATAATAGGCAACACACGTCTTAGAGTGTCAAACATGTATAAACACTTGAATTTCCAGTGTAATTTCACAAAATGACCATCATAACGTTTTTTAAAAAGGTCAGGTATTATGATTGTCACAGTGGTATAATCAAAATAATTTACAAATAGCTATTTTCAAAGGGCTTCTATATTCATCGGTTATTTTGTTTATTGATTGAAGTAGCTGCAGAGATACGTATATTTGTATTTCGTTATTATTATTAATATAGTTTTTCCCGTAGAAATGATGCTATTATTATATTTTCGGATCTAAGAATTAGCAGCATTATATATCACTTCGCTAGCTATATGTGAAAACTTATGAACCCGAAGTAAGCTGAACACACACGGAGTGAGAATAGAAACTGTAAATATCCCCGTATATATGTCGCACATATATTGTGGCCACGTTTTTGCACTACCGGAGCTTCTGCCTCGAATTGAAACTATTCTGTTCACTTCCTTCCTTCCTTGAGCTCTCGGTATCCGAGGGAGGTGCCATAAAAACTGCAAGTCAGGATATCCAGTATTTCAGAGTTTCTACTGGTCCCTGTACACACGTGCGCGTACGTGGTGTGTTGTGTATGATCGGGCTCCCAACACTGCCTCGATGAATTCCAATATTTAGTTTCTAATTTTAGTTCTGAAACTCAAACAAGGAATCATTTACAGTACGCGTCGATGCATACATCTGACCAAACAATATATTAAAAAAAAAAATGTAATTCCTATGTGCTCTGATTTTAATAAAAGAAATTTAAAAGCATATTACAAAAGGGCATTTTACAATTCTTCCTGGGATTAAATGGCTCGCTGTACTATGTCAAAAAGTTTTAATTAAAGAAAAAAGGGAAAGGAGTTGGAAAAAATGTGTCGGTATACATAATACCCCAACCCCCTGGCTTCGCTCATAGAAAGCATTTAATAAGACTGGAAATGAAACAAGATGGCAGGCGCGAAGCACTCTCTTTGTTAAAGAAAGGGATGGAAAAGCGACTATAAGCCGTTCGAGAGAAAGTTTTTAGTTTTGCCTGCACAATGAGCAGTGCGCACAAAATTCACGGTATAAATGATTCTCTTCCGTCTGGCTATATCGCGGCCGGCTGCCATCCGCTTTCGATGTCATTTTTCGTCCACGGGGCAAGTCGTGAACATTAATAACCAGAGGTAACAGCCGCGGCGGCGGCAGCGGCAGTAGCAGCAGCAGCGCCACTGCAAAAGGATTCGCGGAATTACACGGTGCCGCCGCTGTTACTGCTGCACTGCTATATATCGCGAAGCACGAGAGAAATTCGCTTCGGCCGTATACGCGTTGATTCATCGTTCCTCGTTATTTTTCACGTCGTGGCGGTGCGGTCCGAGGCGCGGGGGCAGAAACGCAGAAACTTACTGTTTATTAATTTTACGAGCCTCCCGGGCCCATACCACGCCCGATTTCATGGAAATATTATGGGTATATCATTTTTTTTTTAGCTACAGGCTAGCGCCATGGTCTTTTTCCCTTATCGTTGCTTGCTATGAGCCCCGCCTGTGCGTGAAGAACTTTATGGATTTATTCACGTAGATAATGTAAAGTTACTGGTGTTTCCTTTCAGTCTTTTAATGCGTCGAAAATTTAATGTTTTTTCCGCAAACGCAATACTTGCGGGACATACCTAAACTGGGTTATTTATGAAGACGAATGGTGGCTTGAGTATTAGAAACAAAAAGCAATTATTGATCATTTTACTCTTAAGAAATAAAGTTCTAAGTTTAATGTTCTAAGTGGTATCATTCAAAGCCGATAATTTTAATTAGTTTCCATCGCAATCAATCCATTATGGCATTATTTTTAAGAAATTTCAAAGGCTATATGTTGAAAATTATATGTCAATAAAAGTTGTGGATTATATTATGTATAAATTCGATTTTCACTGTAACGTGATATTTGGTGCTTTAAATAGATAGCAGGTGGTAGTTCACTAGCGCAAAGTTCGGAGAATATGACGTTTACTTTCGTGTAAGTTAGTGTTATGTTTCCCAATACTCATGTCCATCGTAAAATTTCTTATGCGGTTCATAAAGAAGTTGTTTCTTAAGTCATGAAAGTCCATCACTTAGGAATATTTTCTTGCGGGCTCTGCGCAAAAATTTATTTTGCTAACGTTCGAAGTTCAAATGCTAGATCTGCAAGAATCATCCTGAGAAACAAAACCTTATTTTTAAATCTTGTTTAAAAATTAACTAGTTTTAAAAATTTCTATATATTTTGACTTACAATTAGTGGGCCAAATTTTCATACAGTGTACTACTTCGGGGACATGAAAATATTCAGATACGAAAAATAGGTTACTATGAGTTAAAAATAACTTTTCAATGTCCAATAAGTAAAATATTTATATCCATTCTTCATGTTGGTTATCCATAAAAATTATGTGTAACGAAAATATCAATAAAAATATAAAATCAGATTTATAGTTTTTTTTCTAACAAAATATTGTGGTCGACTACAAAGCACGGAAAAATATTTTAGTGGTATTATAAGATTATGTGCTAGATTTTAGAGTGAAAAAAAGATTAATTGTTTTCAGGCACGCAAATGTAAAGATACTCGATCAGAAAAGATTTCAAGCTTGAAAGCTGGTACAAAAAATAAAAGAATAGTAATAATTTAGTAGTAATGATTTTATAATTTGAAATCGTTATTTAATATTCAAGCACCACGTCTTAAAGAAGCAAGTTCTTTAAATATATATATTATAATAAGCTGAAATAGATCAACCTCCGTAAGTGTAAGGAATTAGATGATGCAAAGCTATGCAATAGGAGTGTTACGTAGGCATGGAAAATTGGAACTCAAGTCACATACACAAAGGCTTATCCTATCGATTCCAGTCAATACAGAAAATTTTAGCTGGTACGGGCATCGTTTTCTTCTACCAAGCCCCGACTCTCGTTGCGTCGATTCTCGTATATTGGACATCTTAGATCCTATGTTCACATTGACTTGCTCTGGTCGTCGACCCCTCCACTAGCGTGTTCCTCCTTTTGCCCCTCCCATATCATGGAGAGCTTGAGCCCTGGTGAAATTTACATAAACTACCAGTATTTTACATATACAAACATCTACATACCGCCATATTATTCAATCCGGATTTTACAGTAAATAAAGTTTGTATAAACGATAAATTTGAAATAAGGTATGCAAATGCGAAAGTAAAGAATGCAAGAATTCGAAGGGTGAAAGGTCGCGCCCACTATCTATGTCAGAGTGGATCGAGAGCCGTGACATCGTTGCAATGGAGCGTCGCCAACGCAGCGCAAGCTGAAGATTGCCTAGAGACTGACGATTCAGCTGGCGATGCAGCAGCAGTGGAGCTTTTGGCGAGAGATAAGTTCTCACAGAGAGAGACAGAGAGAGAGGCTGACGAGGCGAGGGCACTTTGATGGGATACTGTACTTTCTTGATAAATGTGAAAATCTTCCCTTTCGCAAAAAGATAAGCGCTTGCTGGGAGACAAAATGAGATGACGAAAACCTCAACCGAAGCAATACACAAGTTACGAGCTCGTAGAACTTGCGTCTTCTTTCGAAAATGCTGTTTTGGCAGATTTGAAAATGGAACTTTTCCTCTTGTTGCGCATAAATATAGAGGCTGAAAAGTTCAGTTCACAAATCTTTACATTGTTTACTATTTTTCATTGCAAGTGAATCTTAAAACTAGTTAGCAAACTATCTTGAAAAGATGAACATTTTTAAGGGGACGTCGGAATCACTAAAAATTTAAATTTCCCGCCCTTACTACATCAAAATACCCATAAGGTTTTTCAAAGTTTTCTCTTTAACAAATTATCTAATTGACTCGAAATTTTAGGAGATGATAGAATGATCATAAAT